>APFE031240085.1:90429-122991 GCA_000404065.3 Pinus taeda | reverse complement strand
ATTGAAAACATAGCATGATCCAGATTAGACTGTTGGACCATCCAGCAAAATTAAGTTCATGTCAAAACTAAGACAGGCATTAGTCCTTTTGAGGAAATATGTGATCTTTGCATCATCAAAGCAGAGCATATTTGGACCTTTGATCTCCAATCATGAAATATGAAACCTATTGGTATAGGTATCTAACACATACATGAAAGTTTTGAGTCATATCGAGTCCAGGCGCTTAGACCGCATCAACATTTCAGAGTGGGGTATGTCAAAGGCTTAGACCCCAACCCTTTGTGATTTTTGATTGCGACATATCGTATCGGCATTTTGGAGTGGAGCGGTATATTGTAAAGTGCCATTGTAATCACTGATAGCGATTGATAAGGGAAACACCGATATCGCAAAAAAATAGGACTATCGATCACCGATAAGGCAATTTGATCTGGACCATCAGATCTCCTCGCTCAGAGTCTAGACCAATGGTCACAAATGCTTGGCATGTTGACTTCGGTGTACAATATGCACGCCGATGGGAAAAGGTAAAAATCATGGTTTTGCGAGGTTTTCAATATAATTTTTTGTATTCATATATCTTGGTATATATGAGCCGGTGATAGATGCGATAGCGATATTATTTTAATACCATTGTACAAGGGTGATGCATGGACCCGATAGGGTTATGACGGCGGTTGTAATGGTTTTGAATTCCGAATAAAGGCTTCAAACAGAGTTTCAAGCATTTCCATGTATTTTAATATATAACCAAAGAAAAGGCATGGTCCTGTGGTTTTAAAGGTATACAAATATCTCGATACATATGTATAAGGGGCATGGACGTATAAAATTACAAAGGGCCATTATTAAGGGAAATTTAAGTCCCGATAAGCTATATTTGTGTGGCAGCCTTATGTTTGCAGCACCAATAAACATATTCGAAAAAGAGAAATACATCATACCACATAGTCCTTTTCTTTCTACCATTAATTTTTCAAAATTAACCACATCAGGTCACTATAGAAACCTCGTTGCTATAGGCTAGCATAAAAACCATTTTCCAATCTCACCAAACATGAATTGAGCCAAAACAGTACAAAATTACATAGCCATACAAGTTCTAGAAAAACACATACTTCGAAAGAAGAGCTAATAAACATCACACACTAGCGAAAATTCATCCCTCCACAAAACATTGCAATAGTTCCAAAATAAACTCAAAATGAACTTATATCCACCAGTAGCAAACAAACAAAATTTTCTCCATAGCCAGAACTGTAATATATCAAGAAAAAATTTTGAACCAAATAAACTTAGCAAAGAAACACACACATATCTGCCTTCACTTGTCTTTCTTGAACGAGTCATTGTCTAAAGAGAACAAGAAAGGAGTATGCCCATTGTTAGTAGAGGGATCAATGAGGTAAATCGATCTCGAGCCACTAAATAGAAAAGTCTCCACTCATGCCAAATGAGAATCCATGTTATTCAAATAGAAACATATGTTATAGACAATCCACTTGATGTCCTCAAGAGATGAGAAAATGTAGTAACTCTCCAGATGTTTATCCTTGAATAGAAGAAATAGAAAAGTAGTAGTCTGATGATTCAACTCCATGGAGCTTAAAAAAATTCATCCTCCTTTTCTGAAAACAATTGTTTGGAAGCCATGTTTCCTTCTTTCCAGCCACTTCTAAGTCTAAAGCATAAGGATGGTCACCAACCTCCACATTTTCTGGATGTAAGATACCCCTATGAACCTCCAAAGGTACTAAGTCAGAAGTAGTGGCCACAAAATCATAAGATAAGGTACATGACCTTTTCTTCACCACATAACCTCCACTCGCCTTGATAGTTGGGTGTCCCTTGCCTAGGACCGTAAACACTACTAAAGAAAGACAACGGGGACAAGGAAAAGAAAGACCATATCCAATAAAAGACATCGAGGGATGAAGAGGGATACCCTAAAGATGAGACCTATAGATAGTGAGGCCATCCATGAAAAACCATTCCACAGGGCCAGACCCAAGAGATTATGGAAATTAGAGATTTTAAAAACATTTATAATCATTGAAAATTTGTTTACTTTTTTATTCTACTAAAAGATAATCTTCCCTTAAAAGAAAGTGAATGTCCTCTTTATATATATATATATATAGATATTATATATATATATATATATATATATATATATATATATATATTATCTATTTATTACTCATTAATTGGAATGTCTAACTGTCGGCCTAGGGGTAGGAATCTGTAGGCATTAAATGATACATTTATATGTTGGCTAATTAAAAATAAAATAAAAACAAAACAATAAAAGTAATCTAAAAAAAATTAACAGTAATATATAGGAGATGCATGTAAACATTTAAATGTTGGCTCAATTAATAATAAGAAGTTAAATTCAATTTGTTATATTTTGATTTTTTTATTAACTTGTAAATAAACTTTGTTACTGTACCATGGATTATCAATACCACATGCCAAAAAACCATAACTTAATTCAGAATCAAAATATTTTATAACAATATGACACAATTCTTAACCATGGATATTCACCCCACTTCAGGGTGGATAGTATTAACATGTATATAAGCTTTGTTGCAATACCGTGGGCCAATACCATGGCTTATCAATACCACATACGCAAAAAAAAACATAACTTATTTCACAATCAAAGTATTTTATAAATAAGTTATTTTAATTTTATTTTATAACATTTTTTTTAATTAAATATAAAAGGAAAAATGTTATCATTACTTTTGAGATATATCTAAACACTCTATCCTCACAACTACTAAAGTTCAATAAATTAAATCAAGTTTTCAATAAAATTAAAAATGAAAATACCTTTTATATATAGAGATGTGAACTATATATAATATAAATAATACTACTAAAAACCAACATAGATCCATCTTAACTAAGGATCCAAGCAATGAGAGTAGACAAATTGACTAATAATAATAGAGGAAAGGTAGTGCATGATTGTTTTAAGTTTTTCATTGTTATATTTTATTTGACGTGATTGATCCAAAATATAGGTTTAATCTTTTACAACTAACTGAGTTTTTTTTTTTTTAGTTGCTTTCTTAAACACAATATCATGGAATCAAATTTAAGAGAGAGAGGGAGGAGAGTGGGAGGTGGGGAGAGAGAAATAAAGGAAGGAAAAGATGATAGGAGAGAGATGAGGCGAGTGGGTGAGAGAGATGGATGTGTACGGGAGAGAGACGAAGAAAGGAACAAAGACATAGAGAGATAGAGGTGGAGAAAGAGAGGGAGTGACAAGGGAGAGATGGGAAGAGAGTGAGGGAGAGATGAGGGAAGAGAGAGGAGAGAGATAGGGAGAAAAGGGGAACATAGAGAGAGGGAGACACTAAGATGGAGGGGAGAGAGAGAATGAGAGAGAGAGGGAGATAGTGACACAGTTAGAGGGAAGAGAGAGTGTGTGATGGGGGGAGAGATAAGGGGAGGTGGGAGAGAATGATAGAGAGAGGAAGGAAGAGAGAGGAGACCAAATAGAGAGAAGAGGAGAGAGAGAGAGAGATGGAGTTAGAGGGGGAGAGAGAGGGAGGGAAGAAGAAAGATACAAAGGGAGAAAGGTAGAGAGAGAGGGAGTGATAAAGGAGAGAGAGAGATATGGAAAGAGAATTTGTGTGTTTTGGAAGTGAGATAGAGAGTACGAATAAGAAAAAGGCACATAGATACAAATATAGATATTATATAGTATTATATAACCACCCTAGATTCATCTTAATCCTAGATCTATCAAACATTGAGAGCAATCAAATCTCTCTAGATGAAAACATTTCCTCAAATTGTTTATCTCTAGACTCTTGATAAATCCAAAATTAAAATAAATCTAAAATAGTTTTATTTATCATTCATACATATAAATATAAATTAATTAAAAAGAATGTATGACCATTTTATTTTATTTATTTATCTTTATATTTTCCCTTTCACAAATTTAATATAGCTTAAATGAATATGCATGAAAGGGTTTTCTAGAACATGATACATACATGTGGCATGAACTCAAAGCATACTTTCCAACATTATCCTTCTCCGAGCTATTGGCATTTTTATAATTTCTTTTCTAAAACGATGTTTTCTGGTAGGAGGTCATATTATGGTATTCGAATTATCATTTATCTTTTGTTTGTTTTTAGTGCAACATTATCTTCCCATCAACATTATCTATTGACATTTCCCTATATTTTTTAATGATGTTGTTTAGTATTTGGTCATATTATGTTATAGGAATATCATTAAGTTGTTGTTGTTGCTTTTCTATAACGAAATGTCATGATCATTAGTCTCCTTTTTCTCAAATGATGTTGATTGGTATTGGATTATACTATGTTATATTAAAAATATTATTAATTGTTGTTTTTTTAATAAATTTTTTAGAATTTTTACAATTTAAATAACTAAAAATTTAAATATATGATAAAGAGTGTTCTAATTTTATTATTTTTTTTTTAGAATTTTTAAAATCTAAATAATTAATAATTTAAAAAGTTCATATGATAAGATGCATATAAACATTTTAGACACTGAATTAATTTAATTATTTTAAAATATTATTTATAAAAATTATAATATTATTTATATTTTTTATAACATATATTAGTGAATTTATAACATTTTTATAATTCATAATAAATTATTTTTGAAGAAAAAAAAATGTTTTTGTTTGGCTAAGAGCTCTATCAAAGGTAAGGAAATAGGTTAACCACCTGGATCTAGAGGCATTTGGAAGGAGTGAAAGCTTGTTCTCTTACGGACAACCAGCAAGGAATGTGGAAGGAGTGAAAGCTTGCTCTCCTATGGACCACCATAAGACCACCAACGAGTTATTCCAAGTGGCATGGTTTTCCTTGAATAACAGTGATGAGTGAGTCTGCATTAGAGGTTAACATCTAGAAATAATTGTCTTCACTGTTGGTTTGAAAACTGAATTATGAAAAAATCTCTCACCTATGAAAAAACATTTTTGAATAATTAATCCTTTAATCTATTTTTAAATAATTAATCCTTTAACTTTCCTTAAAAACAACCACTTATAAAAAAACTAAAATAAAATAAATTAAAATTAAATCTCTTACTCTCAAAAATATATATATTAAAAAAAAATTATGATTTATCAATATTAAGAGAAAAATGAATAAATTTCACACCCTTATATAATTCTCAAAACTTCTAAGCCACTTTGCCACCTTAAACTACTAGGTCAAAGTACTAAATTGAACATCCATGCATTGTAATGTTTCTAATCAAATACAATATAACTTAAATATATTCACATATTAAAAAAATAATGTGATTTTTCTTATTTTCCACGTCTTCCAAAACAAAATAACTATAATTAAAAAGCAAGTATAAATCGGTCCACTCATCAATCAAGTTCTCAAACAACACTGTAATAATAAATTGTCGCCATGAATAATGAATGTCATCTCCATTCGTATAATATACCTGCAATGTTGCAACTCCATTCGTATAATATACGTGCAATGTTGCAACTCATGAACATAAATTAAGTGTATTACACATGGAATTGCTTGACTTTATTTACTTAAATACCATGACTTTCTTTTTTTGAGAAAGTATCCCCAAATCAGTGTTTTCTTAGTCCTTAAACATCTCATCTTTGGAATGTGACAACATAAAATAAAGATATTTTATATATTATATATATAAGATTCTAGATTTAGTATTTTGAATTGACTAATATTTTTAAAAATAATATATCACACTTTTGAATTAATGAGATTGTAAATGGAAAAGTAAGTTGCAGGATACCATTACTAAAATTAAAATACTTATAATTAATACTTAACATGTATAGTGGGAAAATTTGGGAAAAAAAATGATTTTTAATAAATACTTAGCTCATAATTGTGTGCTAACCATATTTATGTAGATTGTTCAATATTTTAAATCACATGGTCTAAGAAAATAATATCTATTCGTATACATAGTAGTATTCATAAATACATTTTTCATTATAAAATTATTTTTAATAATAATAAATAATTAAGTGATAGTTGAGTTTATTTAGAGATTGATATTTTTCATTTGTATAACAAAATTCATTTCTATTATTTATTTATTAAGGAAAACATATGTTTTTAATAGTTAAACTCACTTAATATTTATTAATAAAATAGAATAGAATTCCTTTAATAAGTTATGTAAGATTCTACATAATCCATAAAATTATAGGAAGACTTTATAGCATCTAAAAGATTACACAAAAAAATTGCACCAAATCATTGCAATCATAGATTGAAACTAAATTATCCCAAAGATGTTAATATAGCTCATGTTTACTCCAATAGTTTTGAGTTGTTGCTCGGTAGAAATTTTTGGATTTATCTCATAGAGAAGACCACAATATTTTGAAAATGTTTATGCTAGGACCAAGAGCTGTGAGGATAAAGGATTTTTCGTTGGATCGACAAGATCCAATGCTTTGGCATAGGTGGAAAGTCAAAGATGAATGGTTGTTGTCGCCCCTGGAGCTGCCGTAGGAAATTTTGAATCAAGAATTATTAGAAAGAAATATTAGATTGTTGCATCATTAGGAAAAATTACCACAGGGCTTGCGACTTCTTGGAATGTTTATTCTAAAGGAGGCATATTCCCTTCTTGCTTGATTTTCATATTTGGAGAAAGAAATAATTTGATGGTAAATTTGGTCTAGTATTTAATTGCCCAAGGTATCACTCTTCTTATGGTTTTTTGGGAGGCACATAGTATTCATCTACGACTGGTTCAAAAGGAAGGGTATTGAAGGCCCTTCCATTTTCCTTCTCTGTATCATGGTGGAAGAGACAATGGATCATTTGATTAACTCTTGTTCATTTTCGAAGAGGGTATGATCCCTTCTATGTTCTTAGAAAAGAAGGACAGATTAATGTGGATATTGTGTCTTCAGTAGCTCAATGGAATTCCTCTTCATTTAGAAATCCCATAGTTCAAAGGGCTTGGATCCTTGCGGGTGGTTTTATCTTTTGGAATTTTTGGAAGGAGAGAAATGAAAAAATATTTAAGGAGAAATCAAGGAGATTCAAAATACTCAAGGAGGTGATCACTAAAAAAATATGTGAAACAATATTAATAGTCTCATGATCAGTGGATGATTGGAAGGTGGAAAACGTATAGGCAATGATTCTGAAGAATCTTGAGTTGGATCAAAAGCTTAATCTCACCCATCAGGAATCATCCTTGAATCAGATTTCTATATTGAATATTTTGTACTCTCCTCCTTTAAGAGGTCTTATCAAATTAAATTTTTAAGGGGCTTCCAAGGGAAATCCTAGAATTGTTGGTTTGGAGGAGTATTTAAGAATTGCCTTTCTTCCACTTTGATGGTTTTTGCACAAAGTTGTGGTTTGACTAGCAATAACATGGTTGAGTTTATGGTGCTAGAGAAATATCTATAATGGACATTTGTGAGAGATATCATCTATTATAGGTTGAGCATGGATTTGCAGCTTGCAATTTACTGTGTCCAATAGCTTTTAAATGTTCAAACCTGAGTTAAATTGGCATAAAGTTAGAGATTGGAGTGTTTAGGTGAAAGAATTCATGGGTTACTTAGCAATTTAGGCTATGTCATACTTATTCGCTCCAAAATATTAGGTAATCCGGTTTCTAATTTCCTGGCTAATTTGGGGTGTTCATATCAAGATCTTGAGTTGGATGAGATTTGGCCTCGCTCTTCTCGGTTGAAAGAAATCGATTCTCTTTTAAGGTTATTGGAGAAAGATAGGACAATCCCTGATGGGGCTACTACTCTTGATTTGGACATGTTGGAGGTTGTGCCCTCCTCCTCCCAAGGGTACCAACTCAATTAAGAAGCTTAGGCATATTTTATTATTATATCTAGTGTTCACATGAAAGGTGACGGGTGGTGGCACCCTTCTTTAATATTTTGGCCTTGGTGGTTTTTGTTGTGGAATTTTTAGTGTTAATGGTGGTGAGGGAAGGCACTCTACCACCTTTAGGTGGTATTTATCCATTTTTTGTGCTTATTTTGACCTTCGTGGTTCAGTGTTTCACTGTTGAAGATGATGTGTGGTGATGTTTCCTTTCAAGGGAGTGGTCACAAATATATAAGCTCTAACTTGTTTCTTCTATATTATTTTGATTCTCACTTTGACATCCTTTTTTTAGTTGGGCCTTTCATATTTTATTGTTTTTTATACCGAGGTTAATTCTCGAGTCCTTGTGGCCTTGTGATAGTCGTTAAGTGTTTTTCAACTTTAATTCAAATCAACTTTTGAGCTATAGAGTGTTTGTTTCTTAGAAAAGTTGTAAGCTTTTCTTGTGGAATTATGTTCAACACTTTTTGGAATGGTTTTTAATTCATGGCTCTACCCTATTAATGTTGTGTCTTTTTTTTTCAAAATCAATTCATTGTAAAGGTCATCCCTTCTCTGCTTCATGGCATTGTCGAGTTGGGTGGGTCATGGTTCTTGTACGTGAGGAGCTCAAATACTTGGTGAATTTGGAACCTTTGGTTTGGAAATTTAGTGATGATATAGTGGTTCTTAGGTCTATTGTTTTAGGTCCCATGTTGGTTCCTTCTTCCTACATTATTTTATGTCGTTAATCCTTTAGTAATTTCCTAAAGTGTTATTTTTGTATTGTTTTGATGCCTCTGAGGTAGATGATAGTTTGGAGGCATGGTGGAGGAAGTAATTCCTCTTTGGGATGAAAGTTTCTTTTTTCTTTTGAATATCATTTTGTGGCTTCCCTTTTCAATGTTGCTCCTCCTGAGGTGAGGAAAGAAATTCAAGTTTTGGATACTCAATAGGAAGGATAGCATTTATATCATTCTGATTTTGATTTGGTGGGCGCTAATTTGAATGGAAAGATGTTTCCTATCCTGAAAAATTCAGGAGTAGGAAGCTTCGTATTTTGAATTATATTTCTTTAAATATTCAAATGTCTACTCTGTTATGAATCTTCTTAAAGGATAGGTAGGTGGAAAACTAAAATGTGTTCTCATCTTTGGAGGATATCAAACACATTCTCTAAAATCACAGGTTTTATCTAGATACATTAGACTCTTATTTGACCCATGTAGAGTGTTTATTGTGAGTGACTTGGCCTCTAGGGATATTACAAACCCTTCGGGATCTAGTTCTTAGGCGCCAGCTATAATATCTTCTTCCAACCACATTAAAGTTGAAGAATTTCAAACCTTTTGGTGAAAAATTTGGGTAATATTCAATGAAATTAATAAGGTATATCTTTTTGGATCTCTGGACTCTGGGTTTGTATCCTCAACATGTTTGAGTCCTGGTGTGAATTGTTTGACGAATTCCTCATGGTTGATTGTGGCATAGTACTAATAAGAGATGATTTTATTCTAAGATTTTGTTTCGGCTATCGTTATATGATATTTTATTGGCTTTGTGTGTTTCTGAAGGCTCTTAGTCAAGGTGCATTTCCTAGTCACTTCACTTAAATTTTGTGGATATGGGTCCCTTATATATTTTGCAATGGTGGTGGACTAGATGTGTATTAGGGGCATTGCTTATATGTTGTCTTTGCATTGTCTTGGTACCTCATGTCATCTCCTTTATATCCTAAATAGAGTGTCTTCATACACTAATGGTGATGCTACATATTTATATCATTGGTTTCACTAGTGATGGGTATATATTGGATGGTGATGATATATCTTATTGATTTTTTTTTGTTGGCTCTAGGTATTTTCTACTTTGGGAATTAAATTTTGAAGATTTATTAATGATATGGAGGTGCTTAGCTTGGATTTTTTCGATACCAAGCATTTGGTATTGAATGGAAAATCTTGTTTCGTCTATGTAATCAAATTTTGGTGATTCTAAGTTACAGGGAGGAATGTTTTTCTATGATATGTTGTCAATTAACTTCTAGTTTGGCTAGTACAAGCCCGATCTTGCTATTTTGTTGGGGTTGGTATACTTTGTTTCCTCTTGAGGAACTTGATGTCCTTTCCTATTATATTGCAACTTTGTAATCAAATTTGAGGAGTTCCTTATAGACCTAGACTCATTTGGTGCCATTTTTTTCCCATTGGGGAAATAATTAGTTTAATTATGCCTAGATATGTTAGATTGAGAATTATGCTCTTCGGCTTTGTATATATTTTAGTTTTTTTGGTATACTGGGTGGATCGAATGGCAATCTCTATAATATTCTTTTTTTCGATGAAATATAAATTCAATTTAAAAAATAAATAAATATATTACTCCATTAGTAAAATTGATTTCCAAATTTTATAAATAGTCAAATTCTCATATAAAAGTAGTGTTTCTAGTTTTTTTTTATATTAAAGAAATGTGCTTATAAGTTCTGATCATTTCGATATTATATATATATATATATATATTATTATATATATATATATTATATATATAATATATATAATATTTAATATATATATTATATATATATATATATATAGATATTATTCTATATCTATATCTAATTATATATATTATATATATATATAAATATTTATATATATATATATATATATATATATATATATACTATATATATATATATATATATATATAATATAATCCTTTTTTAACATAGTGTTGCTATCCATAAGGAATTACTTGAGTGGTCTTACATTGATATAATATATTTTCCTATTTAAGATTTTGCCACATCTTCATTACAAAATTTGGCAACAAATTTTTAGTTTTTAAATAATACCTTATTTTATATCAAACATCTCATACCCACAGAAACAAACACACATGGTTTCAACATTCTTCATTATATGGGCATAAGGTGACCAATTTCCAGATTGAAGATCAAGGATCCTGTAGGTGGAGAGTTTGGAAAAATATGGAGGACTAGGGAGAACCATTTGGAAATGTTGTGGGAAGGGTTGAAGGATGAAATCTAGGAAAGGAAGATTTGAAATCCCTAAAATCAAGGAAAATTGAGATAGATATATAAGGCCATTGATATGTTCACACTTAAAGAAGTGTATTTTATTTTAGTAGGGCATAAGGAACTATAGAAGAAACTTTGGCCTAAGGTGTGACATTTCTTCTTACTCGTTGTAAAAAAGAGAATTTTATAATGGAATTTGATCAAAAGGAATGGGTTTCAAGGTTCACCATTTTGTTGTCTTTCTCAATCCCATAAAGAATCAATGGAACACATTTTAAATGCTTTTTTGTTTGCGAGGATATGTGGGCCTTTGTTTTAGAATGGTTTAGCTAGGGGATCAGAAACATGGAGGATCTAATTTCTATCCTCAGGAAAGTGAGTCAAAAGAAGTTGGAGAATCCCATTGTCAATCGAGCATGGACCCTGAGTGTAGGATTCACCCTATGGATAGTTTGGAAGGAGAGAAATGAAAGAGCCTTTAGAAAGAAGAGAAGGAAGATAGAAGATATATGTAGAGTGATCAAATAGAATATCTAAGAAATAATTATGGTAGGTGGGTAATTGGTTGAATATTGGAAGATTGAAGGTTTAGAGGGAGGAATTTAAAATAAAATAAAAATGGATCAAGGTATGTGCACCCCTTGCAAGGATCCACTATTAGGGATGTTTTTTATTGAAAAATCACTTTGATCCCCCTCTAGGTGGTTTTATCGAGTTGAATTTCAATGGTGCATCAAAAGGAAACCCAAGTATTATAGTCTTGGAAGGAGTTTTCAGGTATAGCAATTCAAGATACTTGTGGATATTTGCACAAAGTGTGGCTCAACTAGCAACAATATGGAAAAATTGTTGGCATTGGAATGTGGCCATTAAATGTCTATTACATAAGGGTACCAGTCAATTTAGATCAATGTGGATTCACTACTAGTCATCACTTGCATCAAGAAATTGATCTTTGGGTAGCCTTTAGAAAAAGTAGCAAAGGTTTGGTGAATGGAGAGCCTTATTTTTAATATTCATGGATTGATTATCCAGCTAGAATATGTTATTATGCATCACTCTTGAAGTACAACAAACAAGGTGGTATACTATTTGGAAAATCTATGCTTCCAAGGTAGAGATGTGGATATTGATTGCAGTTGGTCTCTTCTTCCAACATGTGGCTTGGTGGAGCCTCTCAACGACTTGTTGGGGAGTCAGGGGGCTAGCCATGATGGGGGTGATAATACGAATTTATTGGGTTTCTCGATTGTTGTACTTTCCATCCCATATTTCCAAAATGCATTTAATCGAGGTAGGGTGTAAACTCATTTTGAATGCATGCTCCAATTGGAAAACTATGTCTACATAACGGAGGGGAGAAGTGGGACATTAGTTGACAAGGAGAGAATTGATGTCAAGGTTTGGGTCTCAGCCACTGGTTATGTGTTTTGTATGCAATTGTGAATGTTATTCGCATTGGGTTTTGGTGAGAGTATGGTTCTATAAATGTGGTCAGTGGACAATCTCATTGGCGTAACTAAGTTGCAAGGATTCAAAATTCATGGTTAGGCACTCTTTTGCATGGTCAGTAGACATTGGATTTGTAGGAGGGTCATGGAATGTGCTCATTGCCTTTTGTGAAGAGAACTCTTAAGTGATATTTAAATTTATATGGTTCATTTATTTTGGTTATTTTGTGGCTTTTGTTTGAGATCTTTTATATTATAAGTTGAAGGTCTTTGTTGCTTTGGACGGGTAGTCTTATTTTGAGTAGTAGTGTCCTATTGTCATCAAGGTTCACTTAGTGGTTTGAGGGATAATTTTAGTTGGGGTGAGCCTTGGTTGGAGAATTCCTACAATGGTTTGGTATGGTTGTTGGAGAGTTAAAAATTGGTGCATAAAATTTGTTGGGGGGTTGTGCTCTTTGTGGTTGTAACCACCCCTCTCATGAGACAAAGAGCTACTATGACATAACCTGACCTCCTAGATCCAATTAAGTAAGTGGGCCCGACAGTTGGAACTTACCAACCACAAAATAACATCCTATAGGGCTTACAAGACACTTAGAGGTAGAACACCCACTACAAGTGCCCAAACTCTTAGCTACATTGCCTTTTTAGTGACCTGGTCCCACAACCACATGCATGACAAGGCCTCCATATGGTGATAGGCCTCCATCCACATGCATAATCCTATAAGTGTGTGGTTATGGCCTAAAACTTTTAGTTTTGAGGGTGCGGTTCTGGATTATGAGCCACCACTTTAGGCTAGCCTCCAAACAACTTCTGAGAACTCAGTGAGATTTTCCGGAATGATAACTAACATTAGGAAAAATCCAAACATACAAAAATTGATCAAAGACTTGACATAACCAGGCCTAAGCATGACATTCATTTCATTAAACATATGGTGAACAAGAAATCTACAAGTCATGAATGCATATATGAACATAGGGGTCTCAAACTTATCTGAGAATCACCAAGAAGGCCTAATTACCTCTCATAATAAATACAATAAAATTTCTTATCTCATGCATTCATTAACCGTTCATAAAATAATCAAAACATATCAAGAACCGTAGCTAGAACCTATTATGGAACCATGCTTATAACCAGCGTATAACCAAAATAATAACCATGATAGAATAACCATCAAAGCCACATAATATAATGCACAAGTACTCATAAAATAATATAGGAAAATATTTCTTATTAGCATATACAAAATCAAACCAAGTGAGGGACTTCTACGTACTACTTGACCATAGATTAACCTAAACCAAATATCACTTTTAGCTAATCACCCTCGTGCCATATTCCAGGCATGAATGTGGGATCTCATGGAATAAACCAAGGAAAACCAAAAAAAGGATTCTAGAGGCCAAACCACCTCAACCCTCAACGAGTGATTTCACCTCATAGTCAGACATCATTAACACTAGCCAAATTGGTCTCTACCCAAGTTGTCTAGGTCTCCAGGAACTAGTAACTCAACCCATAGCCTTCTAGGTTCCAAATCATTTTTCCAACCTGAATCTAGGGACTAGTAACTCAACCCACCAAGGGATCAATAGCGTTTTTCTCAACCTAGGCTCCAAGACTAGTAACTCAACCCAAGTTGTTCCAAGGCTTCCATAACACTTGTTCCAACCCATAGCCATAAGGAATTATGAACACCAACCATAAAAAAATCAAATGGAAAATCTGTAATACCATGGCTATCCAGGAAACGGAAAGGAAAGGATAAAACCAATGTCTATATTTGAAATGGCAAGGAAAGGCTAAAATTGCTATCAATCCAGGAAATAATCCATGCCAATGATAAAACATAACCAGATAATCACATGCATATACCATGCATCCATAAATCAGCAAGGAAATCACACATGTAACTTGTTACCTACAAAGCAATCCAGTTGTAGTTGATGATCCATTGGTTCCCTTGCACGTTCCTACTTTCTTTTGCCTTCTTTCTCCAAATCCAAATTATGCCAAAGTTCTCCAAGAATTCTCGAAGGTTTTGTTTGTGTGCAAGAGTGTGAGGGAATATAAGAAAACTCCAAAACTAAACTGACAAAAAGTTCTGAAGTGATTTTGAGAATCCTTTTTATCATTAAGGCCTCTATTTCCTTCATTTTCCTCCATTTTCCCTTCAATTTCCCTCTCATGCAAATTTGTGACCTTTCATCTCCATTTTCTCCTATTTTCCTTTATTTCATAAATAAATTATCAATTATTGTATATTTTCCTTGCCAATTTCCATAGCCATTAATTAATCACAAGTGATCCCCATCACTATGTTTTTCCTAGCATTCAACTTAGAATATGTGTCCCATGACCTTGGTCTTATATTTTATTTACATAGGAAATCAAGCAAGGGTTGTTACAAAGCCCTCCCCTTTTACACTATCCTTGGTGTTTAATGACACTTATAAACCAAAACAACACATGCTTCCCATGGAGATTTATAACACATCTTGATGCATCATTTACATCATATCATACTACTGAAGACATAATCAACATATCATGAACACCATATCATTTATTGGAGCTTTATAACACAATGCGTTGTGGTATTTACATACATATGCATATATATAGACATAACCAAAACACAACATAAAAACATATATCATAATACATCTTCTCAAGCAATGAATAGAGAAGGATACATAGCCTACATTTCATCATCCATCTCCCATGTAGCTTCATGACGACGAAAGTGCCTTCCACTAGAGCTTAACTTGCTCAACTGCATGATTCTGGAGCATGAGCTTCTTTCACTACAAAATTCACTGAATTTATGACTACAATTCTCCTTTGGTTCCACCTATAATACAAACCAATCAATCACATGATCAACATATTTCACATACTTCTTAAGCAATGAAACATGGAAAACATCATGGAATTTCATTGTCAGAGGTAGTGCAAGTTTATAGGACACTGGTCCAATCCTCTCAAGGATCTCAAAAGGCCCACAATATGAAGGTGACAGCTTTGCAGCTAATCCAATCCTTAAGGAGTTCCTCTTGGGCTTTATGTGAAAGTACACATGCTCCCCAACCTAAAATTCCTTAAAATACCTTGTGTTGATCTGCATAACTCTTATGTTTGTCCTATGTTTCCTTTAGAATCTTATTGATAACATGCATTTCATATTCCATCCTTGGAAACATATTTGGTGCAATCAATACCATGTTCACTGGATCACTCCAACTTATGGGAATATTAAAACTCCACCCATAAAGTGCTTCAAATGGACTCATCTTTAAGGACTCCTGATACCCATTATTGTATGCAAACTCTACCGCTGGAGGATATTCTTCCCACTTTCATTTTTTATGCATGACATACATCCTCAAGAATCATGTTGACCCTTTTTATCTATCCATATGTTTATGGATGATAGCTTGTACTAAAATTCAACTCTATCCCCAAACCTACAAACAACTCCTTCCAAAGCATGGAAGCGAACTTGGCATCTATGTCTGACACAATCTTCCTAGGAATACCATGCAATCTCAATATCTCCCTGATGAAGACCTGATCTACCTCACTAGAAGAATTAGTAGACTTCACTGGAGTGAAATGAGCTACCTTAGTCAGCTTGTCAACCAAAACCATAATAGAGTCAAGTTGTCTAAATGTCCTTGGAAAAATTGTAATGAAGTCCATGGAAATGACTTCCCATTTCAACTATGGAATCAAAATCGGTTGCCATAAACCACCTAGATGCTTACACTCTAATTTTACCTATTGGTAGTCCAAACACCTTGTGACGAACTGAACTACCTATTTCTCCATATTTGGATAGTAGCAAAACTTCTTCACAACTATCAAAGTTTTTGATATCTTGGATGACATGAATACAACTTAACATGAATTTCCTACAAGATAAGCTTCTTGATATCACTGTTGTCTAGCACATAGATCCTATCCCTAAATCTCACCAAACCATCTGTTGTGAGATGATAATGCACATCATGTTCACCTATACCAGTTGGTGATGTAACCAATGCTTAAGATGTCGGTACCTGTCATCATGTTTTTCTACCTAGAATATTTGATCATGTAAATATGTCCCATATGAAATCATAGGCTATGTGATTTACCTACACTCTTCTTCTAAGACCATCTGCAACCCTATTCTCCTTACCCTTAATGTACTTCATCTCGAAGTCAAACTCACTGAGTGTGGCCAACCACCTAGCTTGCATGAAATTCAGATTAGGTTGGTCAAACAAGTACCTCAACCCACTGTGATCACTCATCAAAATGAATCTCCTACCAAGAAGATAGTGTCTCCACCTATTGAATGCGTGAATGAATTCTTCCAACTCAAGATCATGCATCACGTAGTTCTGATCATGCTCATTAAATTTCCTTAACTCATAGCATGCTACCTATCCTTCTTGCATTAGAACCCTACCAAGTGCTCTCTTACAAGCATCTGTACATACCACAAACTCTTTATCTAGATCTACAATCCTTAGATTTGGAGAATTTGTAAACAACTGCTTCAACTACTCAAAACTAGTTGCACATTCCTCTGTCCATTCAAATTTCTTCCCCTTTTTTAGCAAAGATGTAATAGGATAGGAAATCTATGAGAATTTCCTAATGAACCTCTTGTAGTAAATTTCTAATCCCATAAATGATATAACCTCATCCACATTAGTAGGAGTTTCCCACTCAATGATAGCTCTGATATTTCCCGAGTCCACTGCTATACCTTCCATGGAAACAACTTGCCACAATTAATGCACGTTTGTCTAGAAGAAACTGCACTTACTAGGCTTGGCATAAAACTAATGTTATCTTAGCAATCTCAATACTATTACTAAGTGTTCGACATGATCTTCCTCGTTCTTACAATATATCAATATATCATCAATGAATAGAATCACAACTTGTCTAGATAAGGATGCAAAACATTATTCATAAAACACATGAAAGTAGTTGGAGCATTAGTCAAACCAAAAAGAACCACAAAAACTCATAATTCCCATACCTAGTCCAGAAAGTAGTATTGTAGATGTCCTCTTCTTTGACACATACCTAATGATATATTGATGTCAAGTCAATATTCAAGAATATTGTTTCTCCCTTCATATGATCAAGCTAGTCATGAATCCGTAGAAAAGGGTACACATTCTTTATTGTCACCTTGTTCAACTGCCTATAATCAATACACAACCTGAGAGTACCATCCTTCTTCTTCACAAACAATATTGGTGCACCCTAAGGTGACACACATGGCCTAATGTATCCTTTGTCAATAATTTTCTCAAACTGCAACTTCGATTCCACCAACTTTGGAGTCCTCATCTTGTATGGTTCCTTCGATGTTGGTTCTGCTCCTGGAATCAACTCAATAGAGAAATTCATTTCCCTATAAGGTGGTAACTCTGATGTCTCTACTGGAAATACATCATGAAACTACTGTAAACCTAGATACCTCTTGAAGACTTCCACATCCTTAACACCCTTACCTTTATCACTAGAAATATGAAATGCAAGAAATACACACCCTTTCTTGTTGTTGCGCTTTCCCACATAGTTGTAACCATTCTCACTGATGTAGGATTATTCTGACCTTGCAATAGTATTTTCTCTCCGTCATCATCCAAGGACTCGATAGCCTTATCGTAGAAATCTACCATCATCCTATGAATGTATAACCAATCCATACGCAACAACATATTGTATGATCCTAGTGGAAGACATTTAGATTCACTGATTTAGACATATCATTCAACTCAAATGCACAAGATCTTACCCAATGATGAACTATTTTCTTAGTACCTGTAGCAAACTGCACTAACCAAGACTTTGCATGCACTTCTTTATTCAAGAAACACTTATCCACTAGGTCATGACAAATATAACTATAGTTATATCCCAGTTCAATCAAAATAGAAACAACTTAGTCACAAATCTTAACTTTCATCTCAATAATAGATGCTTGATGATAAACCTACCTATTATCTAATGCTGCATAAATCCGAGGAATACTCTTTCCAAAATCCCCAACTATTTTTGTTTCTTGCGAACTATAGATCTGTAGTCTATCATCCTGATCTTGTGGACAATCTCTCCTGGATTATACCTGCCACAAGTCCAACACTGTAAAGGCTTCCTACCATCACCCTTGTTCTACTCCTCGTACTAAATTACATGTCCTCTGTCAACTACATTCAATTTCTTCTATGGTGGTGCATTCTCCTTGTCATCTGTATGCTGAGGTTTTCTTCTCTTCTTAGCCCACTTTCCTTTATTATTTTCATTCCCTCTCCCATCCTTCTTATACTTAGTCTTGCGCTTTGATTTCTCATAACAATGCTTCAAATTTCTAATGGCTTGCTCCAACGTTCTAGGCTTTTCAAACTCAATCCCATCTTTGAATGATACTGACAACCCATAAATGAATCTTTGAATCTTTGCTTTTTCCTCCTTAAGATAAGGCACATATCTCAAAATCTCCAATAATCTTCTACTATACTCCTCATCGGTCATAGACCCTATCTTCTGTTGAAAATAATATTGATAGGTGGGGGGGGGATGAATTAGTATTATCAAATTCTTTTTCACTTTATACAAACATTTGCAGATCTGACTAATGAATCTTGTGTATACCTTCCAAACTTATAATTTAATTTATTCTTCAGATGTTGATCATTAATCTGTGTGTCAGAACCATATAACAGTAAACGGGAAAAAATAGAGCAGACAGTCACACCAAAGAACACAAGATATAAGGTGGAAACCCAATGTGGGTGAAAACGACCTGCTGCAATATGTCTCTATCTTCTTTCAATTAGAAACTTCTTTTACAATGATTATGTACTGGTGCAGTATTATACCAGTATGGAGGCTTCAACTTGCAGAAGGCTACAACCTTCTCTCATTCTCCAGACTCTCCTGGAAGGGAGCTACAACCCCCTTAGCTCTTGTACTAGCTGAGGTACTAGTACGTAGGTGCTAACCTACTAAAGGCTTCAACCGTCTCTTTTCTTCCAGGGACCTCGTTTCATAAATTTTTAGACTGGATCCATGAGTATTAATAAAACATCAAATATATCTACAATCAATCAACTTTCTTGTACGAATACTGAATCAATAATTTCTCAACACACAACAACCAGACACCTATTCAGATCCCTGAATACTGTAGTAATAGACAAAAGAAGCTAAAACATATTTTAAGAAAAGTCCGCAACTTCACCAATAGAAGGTTGTGGATATCTGCACCGCTGCTGTGTCGAGCCTATGGGTCTCTGCACTTGTGTTGTTCTCAAACCTGCAGACCTTCGCACCTGCACTGTATGTAGCCTGTGGACCGCCGCACCTGCCCTGTGTCAACCCTGCGGACCGCCGCACCTGCCCTGTGTCTAGCCTGCGAACCTCTGGGTATAGATAATTTTCAGACTTCAATTATACCCCAGACTATCAGATTTACAGTTCTGATCATGCGCCAAGGAGATCTTGACCCATCAGTAGATGCTTCTTGAAATTCTCAGGTTTTTCCTTGATTCAGTCACCAACCGATCACCAGAATTTCAGATCTTTCTCTTCTTTAGATATTCAACACGTTTTTGTGCAGCCAAATGATCTCCTTTCCTTTTTATAGTCTAGGCCTTCCTCAAACCATGGTCCAAAACCATAGAGATCCAATACTAGGGACCCAAAACCTGGGGTCAATATTTTAGATGCAAAAACCACGGACCAAAACCATAGGATAAAAAACTGTCAGACTAAATACCATGGATCAACCCACGTGCGCACGATTCTCTCTGCATGAAAGTGCGTGTACTTTACATCCGCACTTTTTGTTCGGATCACCTGCGAACATGTCCACACCTTTTGATCAGCACACCTGCGGAACCCGCCGATGACCGCAACTTTGTGAATCAGGAACCTGTGGATCTCTCATTTTCTACTATTTTGAGAGCCTGAACTTGTGATCTGCTACTTGAGTGAGTTGCCATCAAGGACAACACTTATGTCATCGAGCCAAACCTATGCCATAATGCCAACAAGCTCCCCCTTTGGACTTGATGGCAACCCAAGGTCACTCAAGGTCTTTTCCTCCCCCTTTGACATCAAGGGAAAATGGTTATGCTCCCCCTGAGTACATGCTGAAATCTGTGCTCTATTGTGCTGTCCAAGCTCCCCCTGACATATAGGCAAGATCTGCAAGAAGATGTTCTACAAAAGAAATCTGTCTTAATACATCATAACTAACCTTCCTATCACCAAAGACTTCATACATACGACTCCCAACCAAGACGGGATACATGATATAATAAGCACATTACATTATCCATCCCAGGCATAGTGGGGCAACCAAGATAGGTCGTTACATGACCTTGATAAAAGAAATATAAGACATAATATCAGCAACAATTGTCAATCATATATCAGTATCCATGCTCTCCTTCTACACTTGCTCCTCCTGTCATCAAACCAACTAGATAATTGAACCAAGATCTTCTATGATAATGCCAACAATGCATTATTAGACGAATATATGCTCCCCCTGAACCTATGCCAAATGGTGTCTGACAGACCCATATCAAACTCTTTTCATCCTTGCTTTTCTTCAAGTCAACTAAACCCACATAAACCAGTGTATGTATGCGTATACCCCATATGAAAGTCGCATACAACAATCTCTGAAATAGACAAGATTCAACAGCAAGATGATGCATCAACTACCCCCATCTTTTGTCTGAGGTATTTAAAGGTTTCCCTGGGCAGTGGTTTGGTGAGAATATCAGCAATTTGTTCCTTAGAGGGAACATACTCTAATTTGACCTTTTGTTCAAGCACTTGCTCTCGAAAAAAATGATACTTGATCGGTATGTGCTTAGTCTTTGAATGCATGACAGGCTTCTTTGAAATACTGATTGCACTTGTATTATCACAAAAAATTGAGATAGGTGGAGTACAAGTGATTTGAATATCTTGCAGTGTTTGCATCATCCAAAGGAGTTGTGTGCAACAAGATGCCACAGCTACATATTATGCTTCAGTTGTAGATAATGCAATAGAGCTTTGTTTCTTGTTGAACCAGGATACTAATCTGGGATCCATGAAGAATGCACCACCACTAGTGATTTTCCTATCATCCATGCTTCCTGCCCAATCTACATCTGTATAAGCATGAAGTGTGAGATCTGTATCTCTAGGATACCATAAACCATAGTTTTGAGTCCCTTGAAGATACTTGAAAATTCTCTTAACGGCCTAGAGATGAGTTTCCTTTGGATTTGCCTGAAACCTTCCAACTATCCCTACTACATGCATAATATCTGGTCAGGTACCTGTTAGATAGAGCAGACTACCAATCATGGATCTATAGGTTGGTTGATGTACTGTTGCTAATTCATCATTTGCGTTAAGGCCGCATCCTGTCACCATAGGGGTACATACTGGTTTCGAATCCTCCATCCCATATTTTGTCAAGATCTGCTTGAGATATTTGGTTTGTGATAGAAAAATTCCATATTTTTTTTGTTGGACTTGTAAACCAAGAAAATATGTTAGCTCACCAAGCATAGACATTTCAAACTCTTTCTGCATCACCAAGGAAAAATTTTGACTCCTATCTTCTTCATTACTACCAAAGATGATATCATCAACATACACAACAAGTGTCAGCAACTTATCATTGTCAAATTTTATATATAGATTGCTATCAGTTGATCCTTTTATAAAACCTTGTTGATGGAGGTACTTATCCAACCGATAATACTGCACTCTTGGAGCCTATTTAAGGCCATAGAGAGCCTTTTTGAGTCTGCATACAAGTTTTGGATCATTTCCAATAATAAACCCATCTGGTTGTTCAATATATACTTCTTCATTTAAGTCTCCATTTAGAAAGGCAGATTTCACGTCCATCTAAAATACTTTTAACTTCTGAAAGCTAGAGAGAGCAAGGAACATTCTTATAGCCTCAAGTCTGGCAACTGGAGCATAAGTTTCTTCAAAGTCTATGCCTTCTTGTTGCGCATATCCTTTACAAACAAGTCTTGCCTTGTTTCTAACCACATCCCCATTTTCATTCAGCTTATTTTTGAAAATCCATTTTGTCCCTATGACATTCTTATCTTTTGGTCTATGAACCAACTCCCAAGTGTTATTCTTTTCAATCTGCTCGAGTTCTTCCTCCATGTCCTTGACCCAACATTCACATTTTCAAGCCTCTCTTAGATTTTGTGGTTTAGTGGAGGAGAGCAATGCTAGATAGCTTGAAGCTTCTGAAATGGTTCTTCTTGTTTGTACACCTACCTCTTTCTGCCCCAAAATTTGAGATTTTGGATGATTCTTTTGAATGTATATGGCTGGAGTTTTTTCTTCTATCCTTATCTGTTCTTCTGGTGCCTCATGTGTTTCTTCTTCATCATGAATCTGATTTGATGTTGACGGATAGTCTTCACCATCTTTGAAATCTTCAGATTTTACCTGCCTAGGAGTGTTTCCTTCTATATCAACCACTACATCAATGCTTTCAACAATTTTACCAAGTCTTTTATTGTAAAATTTGTAGGCATTTTTGTGGGGAGAGTAGCCAAGTAAAATGGCTTCATCTGCTCTAGGTTCAATGCCAAGATTTTCATTAGTCCTTTTAATGTAGAATTTGCTTCCAAAAATTTTGAAGTATTTTACCGTGGGAGTCTTACCATACCAAAGTTCATGAGGAGTCTGAGTGTTGTTTACTCGGATGTTTGTCTTGTTGAGAATAGTAACAACGGCAAATGCGGCTTCACCCCAGAAGGTTGCAGGAGTTCCAAATTCATCAAGCATAGCACGAGCCATTTGTTGAACCGTTCTGTTCATCCTTTCCACTACTCCATTTTGCTGAGGAGTCCTTGCAGCAGAGAATCCCTTCTTATTCCATGTTCTTCACAAAAATTGAAAAACTCATCTGAGGTAAATTCCCCTCCTCGATCAGATCTAAGGCATTTGATTCTGTGATCTGATTCATTTTCAACCAAAGCGTTGAATGACTTGAACTTTTCGAACACTTCATCTTTATACTTCATGAGTCCTATCCAACACATCCTTGAAAAGTCGTCAATGAACAATATGAAATACTCTTCTCCTCAAGGTGACCTCTTCCTAGTTGGACCACATATATCGATGTGGACCAGTTCAAGTGGTCTGCTAGCTGATCCTTCCTTCTCAAGAAAATTAGTTTTGGTTTTCTTACAAAATTGACATGATTTGCATATTGTATTGTCTGGAATTCTGATGTTAGGAAGATCACGAACCGCCTGACATTTGCATGCTTTCCTTATATGAGAGAAGCTAAGATGCCCCAATATCCTGTGCCATAGCTAGTGTTCATCATTCTTGCTTAGATAGAATTATTGTTCTCCTTCTTTGAATATGTATAAATTATTTGGAGTTCTTATGCCTTTGATCACTGTTTTTCATGTGTCGAGCTCACGGACAATACATCCATTTGATCGAAATATTACCTCAGTTCCTTGATCGCACATTTGACTGACACTCAATAGATTATGCTTTAAGTCATCAACATACATAACATTTCCAACTTTGACCTTCTTTTTCAAATGAGCAAAACCTTTACCTTTTATGAATGAATGGGTGTCATTTCCAAATGAGACCTTCTTTTCCCTTTCTAAGGCAGTATATGACTGAAGTTTTTCTTTATCACCTGTCATATGTTTCGAGCATCCACTGTCAATGTACCATTGATTTTCCTGTCTTTCCGCATATAAAGCTATCCCACATCTTTCTGGTTGCGGTTCTTTCTTTTTCCATGTTTTGGAACTTAATGAAACTGGCTCCTTCTAAGTTGTTTGCCGAAACCTTCTTCTGCATTCAGAGACTTCATGACCGAAATTGTTACAGACAGAACATTCTATTTCATTTTCAAGAGCATAGAAGTTATTGTAGGTTCTTTTCATGATTCCTGACATACTCCTTTGTTTTTGAGCTTCCATAGTCATGATGGTCTTATAGGCAACAAGTTGAGCAACTTTATGACCAAAGTTATGACAAGAGAAACATTGGCCATTGAAGAAATTCCTGTGATTATCAAATCTACCAACCATATGACTGTAGTTTCCATTGACATCCATTCTTGAGCCAGATTGGTTTACATGTGGTCGATTGAAGCTTTGGTTCATCCTTGAAGTAGATTGCTCCCGATTTACTTGGTAATTTGCATTATACGTTTGCTGTCGATTGTCAACTTGTTCACTTCTCCTTGCTTCATCAAGATAACTTTTGGAGGTGGATGCCTTCTGCGCTTGCTTCTGAGCTTGAGATGCTTCTTTGGAATATCTAAGACCTGTCTTGATTAGAGGAGAACGCTGCACTTTGATAATCTCATCTGAAGTTTCAGATCCTTTAGCAAATCTAAGATTAAGGGCTTTTGTTTTCTCAATTTCTTTTCTAAGTCCCACAATTTCACATTCTAACTCTTGTGTTTATATTTTTTAGCAAGTTGGAATGTTAGAGTATCTATAATAATATTCTTTTCCTCTAAACACACTTTAAGTTTAGAAATTTCTTCATGAAGACCTTCTTCATTTATAGCATCTAAGAAATCATCATCTTCAAAAGCCATCAAAAGTCTATTATCATTACCTTGTTCATCTTCATCACTATTTAACAATCCATCACTACCTTCATGCATGTAATAGCTCTTCTTATTTACATTATGTTTCTGTTCCATCTAACAGGTTCCTTACCTTTGTCCAGTTTATCTTTATGAGGACATTTTGCAGCATAATGACCGAATCTTCCACAAGCAAAGCATTTGAAAGGCATCTTACCTGTGAATCTTCTAGTTCCCCGTTGAAGGTTCTTGACAAAATTTGATTCTTCCTCTTCTTCTGACATATGTCCTAACTCATAGTAATCTCCTTTTCCTGAAGCCATGAATGCAACTTCTCTCCTCTCTGATGGTCCTCCTTTTCTCATTTCGTAAGTAGTTAGAATTCCGTGTAGCTGTGACATGGTAAGGTTCTGTAGATTCTGCTTTCCTTCTATGGCAGAAACTTTTGAGTCAAACTTGGGAGACAAAGATCTTAGAACCTTTTCAACCACAAGAACTTCTTTTATTTCTTCACCCAAGTTTTTCATACAATTTACGATCTCATCTATACGTAGGAAATAGCTAGCCACACTTTCGTCATTATGCATTCTCAGGCTTTCATATTGAATTTAAGAGTTTGTAATTTTGCTCGTTTTACCTGTTCATCTCCTTCATAGCTCAGAACGATCTTGTCCTATATTTCTTTTGCGCTTTTTAGCTACATAATCTTGACGAATTCTGATTGAGATAGACTTCCTAATAGAGTATTGACAACTTTTGCATTTGTTTCATACTTCTTCTTACCAGCTGCATCTATAGGAGTTGTTGATGGAAATGTGTATCATGTTTCCACAATATCCCAAACTTCTGTACCAAGAGATTGAAGATAGGCAGTGATTCTTACCTTCCAATAGACGAAGTTGCTCCCATCAAAAATCGGTGGCCTGATAGATGCTTCCTGTTTGTAGTAGATCATGATGATAGATCTTCCTTCAAGCGATCAAGCTTTTCCTGAAGGACCTGCTCTGATACCAATTGTTGAAAATAGTACTGAGAGGGGGGGGATGAATCTGTATTATCAAATTCTTTTTCACTTTATACAAACATTTGCAGATCTGACTAATGAATCTTGCGTATACCTTCCAAACTTATAATTTAATTTATTCTTTAGATGCTAATCATTAATCTGTGTGTTAGAACCATATAACAATAAATGGGAAAAAATAGAGCAGACAGTCACACCAAAAGAATAGATGATATAAGGTGGAAACCCAATGTGGGTGAAAACCACCTGCTACAATATGTCTCTATCTTCTTTCAATTAGAAACTTATTTTACAATGATTCTGTATTTGTGCAGTCTTATACCAGCACGCAAGCTTCAACCTACAGAAGGCTACAACCTTCTCTCGTTCTCCAGACTCTCCCGGAAGGGAGCTGCAACCCCCTTAGCTCTTGTACTAGCTAAGGTACTAGTACGTAGGTGTTGACCTACTGAAGGCTTCAACCTTCTCTTTTCTTCCAGGGACCTTGTTTCATAAATTTTCAGACTGGATCCATGAGTATTAATCAAACATCAAATAGATCTGCAATCAATCAACTTTCTTGTATGAATACTGAATCAATAATTTCTCAGAAAACAACAACCAGACACCTATTCAGAACCCTGAATACTGCAGTAATAGACAAAAGCAGCTAAAACATATTTTAATAAAATTCCGCAACTTCACCAATAGAAACCTACGGATATCCACACCTCCGCTATGTCGAGCCTACGGGTCTCCGCACCTGCGCTATTCTCGAACCTACGGACCTCCGCACCTGCGTTGTTCTCGAACCTACGGACCTCCGCACCTGCATTGTATGTAGCCTGCGGACCACCGCACCTGCGCTGTGTCGACCCTGCGGATCACTGCACCTACGTTGTGTCTAGCCTATGAACCTCTGGGTATAGATAATTTTTAGACTTCAATTATACCCCAGAATATCAGATTTACAGTTTTGATCATGTGCCAAGGAGATTTCAACCCATCAGTAGATCCGTCTTATAATGCTCAGGTTTTTCCTTGATTCAGTCACCAACCGATCACCATAATTTCAGATCTTTCTCTTCTTTAGATATTCAACACGTCTTTGTGCAGCCAAATGATCTCCTTTCCTTTTTATAGTCTAGGCCTTCCTCAAACCATGGTGAAAAACCATAGAGATCCAATACTAGGGACCCAAAACCTGGGTTCAATATTTTAGATGCAAAAACCATGGACCAAAACCATAGGATCAAAAACTGTCGGACTAAATACCATGGATCAACCCACATGAACGTGATTCTCTCTGCATGAAAGTGTGTGTACTTTATGTCTGCACTTTTTGTTCGGATCACCTGCGAACATGTCCGCACCTTTTGATCAGCACACCTACGGAACCCATCGATGACCGCAGCTTTGTGAATCAGGAACTTGCGGATCTCTCATTTTCTACTATTTTGAGAGCCTGAACTTGTGATCTGCCACTTGAGTGAGTTGCCATCAAGGACAACACTTATGTCATCGAGCCAAACCTATTCCATAATGCCAACATCTTCAACTCATAAAATCCCTTGGCCCTATCATCATAGTATCTTTCAGAAAGATACTTCTTCCTAAAAATTCTCTCGAACTTACCCCAAGTCAACTCCTTTACTTGAATTCCTCTAACATTCTTCATATCTTCCCACCAAATGTCTGATTTGCCTTTAATAATGAAAGTAGTTATCCTAGCTTTCATATTTTATGAATAATCATACAATCTGGAAAATTTATTCATCCCAAGAAACTAAGATTTTGCATCTCATGACTCCATTTATCCATTAAACTTAGGAGGCTTTTCTTTCTTGAACTCCTCTGGAAAGTAATGATTCCCATTCCTCCTATAGGGATGATGACGAGAATAACAATCAAATGTTCTTCTAAACTAGTACTAGAATAGAACCCATGGTCATTATCCCTACTTTCAGGTGTATCCAAGAATCTACCAGCTCTGGCAATATCATCCTTGTCAAACCTGTATCTTGATTGAGACCTACTTCCATATGCCCCATTGGTTCTTTCCTCTTGTCCATGACTGATACTAAGCAGTCTATACCTTTGAAAATTTGATAAGATCTGAAAGATGAATACATTAAACTCTAGTTGATTTTCCTATCACCTGGAAAGTCTTTCCTATTATTGAATGATCCTATCATTATCTTCCTTACAATGTTTGATGTCTACTTTCAAACTTTTCAATGTATCCACTATGTCAAGGGAGTATTCATCATGATGTTGTTCATTTGATATGCAGGGAGAATCACGTGAACTATAGTCCACCATTTTTCTTGTCATACTGATCTTCTACTTCCTCCAAACATACCATGTCAGATAACCAAATATAAACATGATCAACATAGTTCAATCAAGTTCAGAGGATGATATCTCATCTATGAAATCAATCTAGATTAGCACAACATATGTATATATATTGAAATCGACATATTAAATGTCTCAACATCAACATCATCAACTTCTACATGAAGACACTACTGCAACAATTACTATCAAAATGCATGCATAACCAACTGATAGACAACTGACATGCATGCATGAAAAACACATTATGCCCATCCAGTCCAAGTGCTTGAACCTAGGAGCTCTGATACCAATCTGTAAACACCCCTCCCACATTTATTCAATTTCATTGGCTTGCTAGAGTAAAAATGAGATAGATAGCTACTATGACATGATCCAACCTCCTCAATCCAATTAAGGAAGTGGGGCTAACAACTAGAAATTACCATCCACAAAATGACATCCTACAAAGCTTACAAGATACTCAGAGGCAAAACAACCACCCCATGTGCCCAAAGGTTGAGCTATATTACCTTTTTAGTGACCCAGGACCACAATTGCATGCACAAAAAGGCCAACATGTGATTATAAGCCTCGAACCGCATGAATTATCCTATAAGGGTGTGGTTATGGCCCAAAAATAATTGTTCAGAGGGTACGGTTCTATTTTCTAAGCCACCATTTCAGGCTAGCCTCCATACCATGCCCAAAACTTAGTGAGACATTCCAGAATGATAAATAACATTAGGACAAATCCATTCGTATAAAAATTGATCAAGGACATGACTTAACCAAGTCTAACCATGACAGTCATTTCATCAAACATACAGTGAACAAAATATATAGTTCATGAATGCATATATGAACATAGGGGTCTCAAACATATCTAAGAATAACCAAGAAACTATAATTCCATCTCATAATAGTTGCAATAACATTTTTTAGCTCATGCATTCATTAGCCATTCATCAACTAATCAAAACATATCAAGAGCCATAGCTAGAACCTGTTATGGAACCATGCTTATAACCAACATATAACCAAAATAATAATCATGATAAAAAACCGTAAAAGTCACATAATATTAGGTACAAGTACTCACAAAATACAATAGCAAAATAACTCTTATTAACATATGAAAAAGAAAACCAAGTGAGGGACTTCCGCGTACCACCCAACCACAGATTGAGATTAACCAAATATCTCTTTTAGCCAATCACCCCTGTGCCATATCCCAATCATGAATGTAGGATATCATGGAATAAACCAACCAAAACCAAACTAGGGCTTCTAGAGGCCAAACCACCTCAACCCTCAACAAATTACTCCACGTCACGGTCGGACATCACTAACTGTTGAGAACGGGTTCCCCCAAGGATAGTTTTGGCGCTAAAAGCCCATGTTTTGGGACAAATTTTGTAATAAAGTTGTAAAGTCTCTGCATTTTGTGGTCATGGAGCATGAAGGTGTCAAGAGTCATAAAGAGTTGTCCGTCATTATTTTGCAAGGGGTAAATCTAGTTGTAAAGATCCACAATGAGTTAAGTAAGCTCAAAGTAGTCAGTTAGTATACATGTTTTGGAGCCTTGGTAGAGAAGTTTAAGTTTTTTAGGTCTTAGTGTAGGTAGAGGCTCTGCAACTGAGTGTGTAGAGGTCGAGGGTGGAAGTCTGCAGCTGAGTGCACAGACACCTGCCATTGTGTGCGCAGAGCAGATAGAGTCTATATTAAATAGAAGATATCAATAAAAAGAAGTATTCTACAAACTCTGTGTATTTATTTCCTATTACTGCATCTGGTTATATTGTGTTTTGGGTTTAATTTACAATGTTTATGTGATGCGCAAAGATATGTGATTATATTGGTTAATGAACGCAAGTAAGAATATCAGTTTATGTGGCGCTAACTTTGATTGTTTAGTAAGATAAGTAACACACATAAGATAACATGGGGACCTATGCAATACACTCTCATAGCAACGCGAAAGTACTTGGATCATGGGTTAAGGCTGCGCGAAGGTCAATCATACACCTTCACGAAAGGTACTGAAGGGAAAAATAAACGAGTAGACTGATAGAGCCCTAAAGCTTAGTGACATGCGTGAAAGTAGGAATAGAGGGTAGACCAACATCACGACCATCTGAAGGTGTGGAAAATTGGTCCCATCATCCCCCCATACTGCTTTAGGTGAGACTTCGGTCTGCACTCTGCGAGCTGATGCTGAAAGGGCTAGTAGTGTAGGGATTTGTTTGGCTAACTAACACTGAACCTGGGCTAGGCCCCATAAATCCCTTAATCTTATATTTCTCTGCATCTTGTAGCAGACACTACTCAAAAGCAGTGGTGCTGCTACGGGAAACAACATGCAGACACCACTCAAAAGCAGTGCTGCTGCTATGGGAAACAACCTGTACACTCACAGCAATCAACTTAGGAATTTTAATTAAATTTATAAGCTAACCTCCACTTGCAGTCAATACACCGAAAAAATTGTGCCTAGTGCAGTGTTTACTGAATGAATTGCTTCACACACAAATATGAGAGAGGATCCTTCAAAGTGTTCAGCAGTGAGCACTAAAAGAATTGGTTGTTGGTTTTTTCTAACTATTATAAGCTTTTAGCATTTTGTTCAAAAAATTTTAATTAGTCTTTAAAAATATTTTTTGATCATATATATAGTGTTCTACAAAAATATTAAAAGAAATTAAGTGTTGTATATTGATTCAATACTCTAAAAAAATATTAAGAACAATTAGATATTAGAGAGTTCACCATTCAAACTCATATAATTCTAATAAATTTTAAACAAATTTCACATAAAATATATCTCAAAAAACCTACAAAACCATAACAAATAGATGATGGCATTGGAAATAGCGGATGAGCGGTATTTAAAGTGATCTTCTCTTGATAGGGCCTTTGGAGAGATGCTATGTCTAAAGTGTAAACTAATGAAATAGCTCAGCACTATATATAAAAATTGTGGTATTACTAGGGATTTTAAATTTGTGGTTTAAATTTTGTACATGGCTATATATTGATTTATTTAAAGATTATAAATTTACCTAAATATTATAGTGATAATAATAGTTGGTAACAACTCATACCCCAAGTAATTACCTGTACAAATATGTGAATTTCAGGTAAAAATAACTAGATAATTTTCAAAAGAATTGTGAACTCTCTATACGAACGATGTTATGGTCAATGAATTTCACTGTAAAGAGGGAATATCAGTAAAAATCAGAGAGATAATTTGACGACAGAAACAAATATGATTATTATACCCCCAATATCTGGCGGAGCTGTTCTCTGAAAATCTCCATGAAATCTCGACTATTTGAGCCCTTGGCATCGTCTCTACTGTCTTCTATGAAATTGGAAGTCGAACATTCTCTATGTTGGTTTGCAATTCCATGTATGTAAATCATGTCCATTCTCTGATGGCTACTATTGGTTTTCTTGCTGCGCTGAATCGCCAATGCCATATTTCTTTTCTTTCATAAGGGTTTTGACATGAACTTCCCCAGACAACTTCATTAAAATTCTACATGACACAGACAGATTTCAAGGTTCCTGACATGAGTACAAGTGAAAGGGAATCAAAGGAGGCAGGGCAAGACACGTTATGTTGGTGGCATTTGTCCATGTTGATGTTTGCACTAGGAATTTGAGTTTCCAGCGGTAGCTGCTCGGGTGCAATGGAGGCGGGTCGCGTTGCAATTCTGGTGGTGAGATGGTGTGTTGAATCTCGTAGTCATCTACAATTGCTGTGGAAAAGGTCAAAACAGGATAATAGGGTAGTTAAAGGTGTGTCGGTGGGTAGAATCTAAAGGGCACATTTTCTGATCGAACTTGGCTCTTCGGGTGGCGGGGGGTGAGGCAAGGTCAAACAATAGCTACAAACGTTCGGTAAATGAGTTATAAATAACCACAATCATATGCAGATCAGCTTTGGTGAAATTTTTTCTCCTATTAATAAAATGAATTCATTAAGGAATTTAGACTTCTGTGATCCATAACATTGTTTAGAAAATTTCCGGCGAAATCACATAAATAATATTTTGTCGACGCATTTCGAACCAACCAGTGTGGTTCATTGTCAGGACAAGTTGAAGAACCGATCCAGCGTAGCCAGTTAAATAGTACGAGCAGAGACTCCAACAGCTAGAATGATAAGGGCTAATTTTGACCTTATGACCCCAGCCAAATAATTATTATATTTT
>APFE031240085.1:52083-89344 GCA_000404065.3 Pinus taeda | reverse complement strand
TTTATTTTATAATTATTATTATGATAGTTAAGTAAAATTATACCATGGATTAGTTAATTATATTAATGGTTTAAAAAAAAATCATATTGAATATACATAATAAACAAATTCATATACTTTTAGGCTAATAAATTTAAAAATATATTCAAACTAATATTAAAGAACTAAATATATATTTCATAAAATTATAATTGAAATGTTATAAAAGTTGGTACTTTCTAATTGTTAGTTAATCAATATATATTTTTATATATAAAATATAGATATAATATCAGGGTCATTAGGATGAATTAAAATAATCTTTAGAGTTTATATCATAATGATTTAAATAAAGATTAATCATATTGGTGAATTAATTATTTTCAATTATCATTTCAAATCTAAAGGTTTAGAAGTAATTAAATATATACATATATGTATAATTGAAAACAAGAAAACATAATTAATTTATTAAATTATAATATTTAAGTTAACTATAACACAATAATAACAGTTAAAAATATAATAGAAACCAGGTCCAAATGGTTCAAAATCAATTATTAAATATCTTATTAATAACGAATGATAATAGGTAATAAGATAAGGAAGGGATTAAGCTAAGATTAAAGATGAGGAAACAAATCAGGCTAAGGGCTCAAATTATATTAAAGATTAAAATAAACCACGGGAAACAGGACCAACCACAGAAAACAACTTCAAAGGAGAGGGAAAAAGAAACCCTAAGACCTAATAATGGAGGGACAAAGGAGGCTAGGAAGATAGAGCTGGGACCCAGCAACTGCTGATCTTCCAGCCATCATCCCTATTAAGATTCTTTGGCCTTTTCTCAATCTCCAGGGTCTCTCTAAATTTACGATGGTGAAACTGCGCAACTTTGGCAATGACTTGAGCCTCTTCAATACAGACATGATGCATAGTCTTCTCGGCATGTTCAACTAGGGCTGAGGACTTGGTCCTACCATTCCTTAAGTCAGCCGAATGCTCGCTAATCCTTTGATTGATAGAGTGACCCGTCTCACCAATATATGGTGTCCCACAGGAACAGGGAATGGCATAGACGCCCTTCATGTCTTTAGGGTCAATAGGGTCTTTCACAGACCTGAGGGAGCCACAGATTGTATTGAGAGGTCTAAAAGTTGCGGGCACATCGTACTTCCTCAGAATCCTCGCAATCATATCAGTGGTCCCTTGGATGTAAGGTAGATTCACACCAATGACACGATCTTTAGGATCTCTTCGGATTGAAGGCTCCTTCTTGGCTTTGAGGAAGGCTATTTGACCTAGGTGTCTACTGTAACCATTCTTCTCAAAGACATCTAGGAGATGAGCCTTCTCAGTTTCCAAGCTCTCATCATCAGAAATCCTCACAGCATGGGTGGAAAGTGTGCTTAGAACCCCTAAAAAATGAATTCAATCAGAAATATTTTATGTTTGGTGATAGCTAACAATTTGCATTTTGAGCAGTTAGATGTAAAAATAACTTTTTTCTATGGGGATTTGGAGAAAGAAATATATATGCAGCAGCCACAAGGGTATGAGGTCAAAAGGAATAAGAAGTTAGCGTGAAAATTGAGAAAGAACTTGTATGGCTTAAAACAGGCTCCAAGGAAGTGGTATCTACAGTTTGATAGGTTTATGTTTATGCTAGATGTCACTCTGACCATTATGTTTATCTTAAAAATAAAAATGATGGAATACATAATATATTCTTATTACATGTAGATGGAATTCTTGTTGCATGGTCTAACATGCAGGAAATAAATGTGCTGAAAGGAAAACTGAAAAATTCATTTGCAATGAAGGATTTGGGTGCTGCAAAACAAATCCTTGGTATGATAATAATTAGAGACATGAAAAATAAAAAATTAACATTGTCTCAGAGTGAGTACATACAAAAGGTGTTGGAAAGATTTAATATACAAAATGTAAAACAAGTTAGTAGACCTTTGGCTATCCATTTTAAACTAAGTAAGAAGATGTGTCCCAAGACTCAAGAAGAGACAAATTATATGTGTAAAGTTCCATATGCATCAACATTTGGAAGCTTAATATATGCAATGGTCTGCACAAGGTCTGATATTGCACATGTAGTGGGATTTGTAAGCAAATATATAAAAAATCTAGGAAAAGAGCATTGGATGGTAGTGAAGTCGATTCTCAGGTCTTTGAGAAGTACCAGAAATCAAGAATTATGCTTTGGTGGTTCAAACATTGTTCTACAAGGATATGTTAATGTAGATATGGTAGGTGATAGAGATAACATGACGGGAACCATAGGGTATGTGTTTATTGTAGGTGGAATAGTTGTCAATTGGGTTTCAAAATTGCAAAACATTGTTCCACTTTCAACAATGGAAGCAGAGTATGTTGCTACTAGAGAGGCTAGTAAAGAAATGATTTCATTACAAAGGTTTATCGATGAATTGGACAAGAAATAGGAGATTGACAAGTTATACAGTGACAACTAAAGTGTTAATCATCTTGCAAAGAACTTAGCATTTCATTCCAATACTAAACATATACAACTCAAGTACCATTTCATATGATAAGTGTTGGAAGATGGACAGTTGAAGTTGGAAAGGATACACACTAGTCAGAATCCTGCAAATATGTTAACAAAGGTTGTAATCAGGGAGAAGCTGAGATTATGGTCAGTTTCAATTGGTCTTCATATATGATAGTGAAGATGAGAAATATCTAGGTCCAAGTGGATTCATTTTCTAGCAAGTTGTTGACAGTGTTGGACCCGCGAACATGTCACAGGATCTCCTCAGTAAGAAGTTGCAACTAGACCTCAAACTATTTGGAGTAGGAGTCCCAACAATGGGTAGTAAAGTAATGTCTTGACTGCGATAATGTGCAAAGGTAAGTGTGATATATTCTTTGTTGGAAGCAAGTGTGGGACCTTGTAGCGAGTCAAGTGATATGCATGGGGGTTCTAACACATGGATGGGAAAAGGAAGTGTGTCCCTTAGAAACCTGTAATAGTACGCAGCCTGAAAGGAACACATGAGTTGAATGAAATCACAAGCTGGAAAGATGAATAGTCCACAATCCAAGGTGACGAGTCAAACCAAAAACATGTTTATAACAAAATTCATACAATTGTATACAAAATAGTTCATACACAAATGCGTAAGTTAAATAACATACATTCCTAAAGCAACCAGAATAGTCCAACTACAATGACAACATATGCATGAAACGTATTGGCTCTTGTATATATATAAAGTGAAAGTTCCATCCATATATACACCATTAACAATCACTAGCCCTAATAGTGGAATATTATAGTCAACACTGCCTACTCCTCCAAAGAGATGTACTCACTCTACATTGTGGAGAAGTTAGGCTAACACAATACTCTCCAAGCCTTCTCTAAGCTGTGCCTAGCCAAACGCTCAACCCCCAAAAGCTTGTACTATGAGTTATGAGGTTCTATATATAGCAAAGGGTGGGGTGACCCTTGACATTCCCCTTTGACTCTTGGACTACCCTCATGACTCTTCGCATTATAATAGTTATTGTTCAAATTCCACTAATAACACTTGGAATATCACTTACAACATGTTTACAATAATACAATTTCCACATATACCCATGTGGGACAAAAATAGGCTTGATTCATCCTGACAAGACAAACAACATCACTCACAGTCTTGGGGAAAAACCAACTTGTTAACATCCTTGTGGTGATCTTTGATGACGAACTGATACCAAACTTGGTACTGCTCTATTATGTCCTCGTACTATTTGATGGCATCTTTGTCGAAGTAGGCCCTTGCCTCCATGGCTTCAGGGTATATGTTTTTGAAACCGTTGTCCAACTCATCCTGAGGCATGTGCAAGATTGTCCTGAGTGTGGTTAGACCACTAATGTACCTTTGCATGTTCTCTACACTGAGTTGTAAGTCATCGTTGGTGTCTATGCGCATCAACTGCTCTATGTACTTGTCGAAATCTAGCATGACTTGGTTCTCCCTCATGGCTTGGATGATGATTTCAATGGAAGGGATTTTATGCATTCACACTATGACATCCAAACTCTTGAACAAAGGTGCATAGGAATCCTCAATGCTAGTGATGAGCGGAAGGAGCTACTCATAATTCTAGATCTGCATCTAAATATGTTCTTTGTCTAGCTCAGCCTATGGCTTCATCTTCTTGTGCAAGTAAAGCAGGGATCCCATGTACCTCATTGTCCATTTTTGCATGTGCACAATAGAAGTGTGAATGTATTTGAGTGTTTGGACCATCTATGTGCACTACTGTTGAAAACCATATAGATGGAAAATTGCTTTGTGCACGGTGAGAAATCTATAAGGTATTGTTCACATGATGGCCTCCAAAGTTGATATCTCAACCAATATTTCTTTCTTCATCTCTTACATGGTAGATCCCATGGACTTCTCTATTCTCTACCTGGCCTCTTGCAAGTCCTCCAACATTCGATATTTCTCTGCTATCAATAACTTGACCATTGAACTCATGGCTTTTGCATTAGCCTTAGAAGCCTCAACCATGGCAATGGGATGTCTTCTAACATCTGGTACAATCACCCCTTCTTCTGTGTGCGCAAGTGTTGTATGATCATCTGGGAGTTTCTTTCTTCATGCCTGTACAATTCTCTGTTGTGTCTCGTCAAATACTAGATTGTACACATTTGTCTCTGAATCATCCTTAAGGAGAACAACTTCTCCTTTCTCTCTCGAGACTAGTTGTGGTTTTAGAGGTGGCAAAGACTCTGGTATGACCTCAAATTCCCTCTACATGAGCTCGATGTGTTGGTACTCTAGCTCTTGTTCCATCTCTATGTATCTTACCTCAACCAACGGGTCAAACTGCTAAGAAGGTTCTCGAACCTAGACTTGCTCACCCTCTTCTTCATCTACTGGTTTCTCTACTGTCTCAACCTATATTTGCGTGGTTTTCTCTATCAGTGTGCCTTGTCCTTCTTCCTATTCCTTTTTTTGCCTTTCTTCATTCTCTCTCCTCCTGAGCTCTTGTTATGCTTTCAACTTCTTCTCCGTCTCTTGCAATCTCCTTTCCATCTCTTCCAATATTTTCTTCTCCCTCTTTCTCTGTGCTACTCTCCTATCACATTGTCTCCTCTTTACTTCTATCTCCAAAGATACTCTTTCAACAAGTGGATATTCTTTGAACTTTTAGATTTGGTCAACCTCTACGCTCTTGACAGTCTTCCTCTTGCCTCTATCTTATGTCAGTTTGCTGCTTGTTGTTGCTTCCTGTGGTGCTACTACCTGCACTGTCACTTTCCATTCTACACCCATCTTGACCAGTTCATTGAGCCTAGAGGAGTTATAGCAATACCTCCAAGGATCTTCCTTTGGCCAATGACATGCCTCGTCGACCCATGGGAAGTACACCTTCACACAGTGGTTCTTACATATGTAGTGAGGATCATACAGATTGAATATCTTGGTGCCAAACCCAAACTTCTTCAAGTCTTTGGTATCGACATCTACATATTTCAAGGTACCAATATCCTACAACTCAATCCAAAAAGGAAGAGTATGCCATGGTGTTGTATTCCTCCTATGCAGGGTTGTTGACAACCTTGTGGAGACGTGGCATGCAACTTTTTGCATGACCAACTTGTCTGTGGGAAACCTCGGTAGCTCATGAGGAGGCTTCTTTGTGCCAAATATCCTAATGAAGGTGCCATCAGGCGAGGCATACCAATCTGTAATCTTGAGAAATGCCTGCATCGCTTCCTCAGACATGCAAGGTGTGTCCTGTTCAAGTATCATCTTGTACAGTAGGGAGGTGAAGTGGTTAGACAACCTCGTCATAACTCCTTGGTAGTTTCACTTAGAGAGAAACTTGCAATAAACATTCACAACTTCCTCTAATGGTGTCCATGTCCAACCCATGTGAAGGAATTGTTGTTGGGCACAGATTTCATCAAGAAGGTACGCAGACATATAGAATCTTTCTTGTCCATCCTTACGTGGATTTTAGGCATTTGATACATGCACTTTTAGCTGAAGAGTCAAAATGTCCAACCAGTTGAAATTCCTTCCTTCATTTTCCAACTGATCCAACATAACAACCCAACTCTATGGGAAGGTCTCCGTGCTCTCCTGACCATACAAGTGACATTCACAAATGACTAGGAGTTGGGAAGCCCTCCTGAGTGATTTTGTCTTAGAGACCTAGTTGGGTGTTGTCCTGAACTTCAATGGCTCTTTTACCCAATGCTTCAAGATATCTCTTGAGTTCACATTGTTGTTGGGAGTGAAGAACAATGCATCCACGTAGTTCACTGGCTACAAAAAGTGATACATTAGATGATAGTTTTCCATCCTAATGGTGGAAAGCTGGGTTTCACTAGTGTTTATCAATGTCATCATCTTGTGATCGGTATGTGAGACAACCTAGTGAATGATATCTTCGCATGGGAAGGCGGGGTACCTGCATGCAACCTTGTACAAGCCTAACTTGTGAATGTTGACATAGACTTGTCAATCTTCCAAATATTCCTTGAAATGCCTTGCAAATATGTCCTTTATTTCTTTCCATGTGATCGTCATGTCCTTCTCTATGAATAGTTGCATGTCTACATAGATGGGAAAGTTCATTGGCACCTGTTCAAGCACTTCTCCAATGTTTCTCTCTATAGTGTCCTTTGATCCATCTCTCTTGGAAACCATGATGTATGTAGTGTTGAGAAACTACTCAACAACTGATGTACCTGGAGACAGAGCGGACACTCACAATGAGAAAATTCAAGTTTAAAATGCAAAACACATCAAGAATCAATCATGCAACAAGCTGGGTGACTATTGGGCAGGATTGCACAGTAGTGACTCTTAGAGGTGGGAGATTGTCAGCTGGAAGTGTGCATTACGCAATCTCAGCTACCAGTGAGACCTACTAATGACTGGAACTGTGTAGCGCACAGTCCAACTGGGTTGACTGTTGACTAGAACTATCCAATGCGTAGTTCAGTTGGGCTTAACTGCTGACTCAGGCTACACATTGTGCAATCCCATTGGGTAAGACTAGGTACTAACTCCCAGAACTGCGTAGAGCACAGCTGGAGGCCAGTGACAAGCTACCTCTGTGTAATTCCTAGATCCAAGGTAAAGCCTCGAGCTCATGAAGGTGTAGAGCATGCCGGGTTAAAAAAAAATTGAGCTAAGGCAGCCCAGGTCTTCCCAAAGGCAACTTGAAAACAAGTAGATTTAAAAGCGTAAACAAAGTATGATACAAATAAGAGTGAATGATCATGTATGCAATCAAATCTAATGTAGGAATAAGTGAAATGGATGGAAAACAAAGTTGGTGGAGAGGGTCACTACAACGAAAACCGTTAATGCAAAAACAATATTATGCATGCGACGCTTAGGAAATATAATGAAAAACTTGAAACAACACTTCTATAAGTTAAAACAAACTAAAACACTAGTGGTATTTTAATAAAACATGTAAAACAACACTCACACAAGTCAAGAAAATAAAAGCGACTGAAAAAGCAGTCAAAGACTTGAAAATAAAAACTTACTCAGAAAAGTTGTGTTGACTATACTGAAGGTTTCTAGATGCGTTAGAATGCTAGATCTCCAAGATTGAATGTGTAGAATGAGCTCTAGGCATCATTTAAATAGATTTGGTAGATCTAGGGTTTATGACATGCATGTCACAAATCTAGGAAAAGGTGACACTTGGTGGGAAGTTTCTAAAATTAATTTTCATGTAACTCCTAGTGCTAAGAATAGATCCCTATTTTTTAGGGATGGTTTTTCTCCTTTTTATTTTTTTCCTTTTTTAGGAAAGGCTTCTATGCATGCAAGGAAGAATTGTGCAGTTCTAGAGGGAACCGAGTAACCTATCAGCACATGCATTGGGAAGCAACATGAGGAATGCTTCTGCACAATTTCTGTACTGAGTGGCTCTGGCTGCTCTCATGCTCTGCACAATTTTCCCAGTTGAAGACAAGTTTCCAGCCGGGTCTGTGAAATTTCTGAGCTAAATCCCAATGTCTAGATGTTCTGTGAAATTTCTCTGAGAAAGGTTGTTTGCTAGATTACTCTGTGCATTTATGGAAAGCAGGGCTAATTGTTAAGCTGCTCTGTGCAATTCTTGAGAGAAAGGTAGGTTTCCCTCTTGGATTATGCAGTTTGTCAACACAATGTAAGAACCAGATGTGAACCAAGTCACAGGTTCAACTTGTGGTTGCTCGGCAAAACAAGTTAGCAAACACAGGCTGCAAAGTGAAAGATAATTTCAAATAAAACACAAGTACTTGAGCAGCGTAAGACATGCTACTAATATTTGAGGAGGGAGGCTCCAAAAAAAAGCGAATGAAAAATTTTGGAGGGTGGTTGTAGCTGCTACAGCATTAGCGACACACTAATAGAACACCATCTCTCTGCACGGACCGTTTTTCATGTAAAGAAATTCTAACTCCTCTGGAAGTATTGTTCGATTCCTTGATCATCATGGCTTCTACACTAGCTTGTGTTAAAGATATAGTCCCTGCCCTTCTCTTGGTCGGTCAACATACATACCAAGGCAAGTCAACTGAGTTGTTTCGATTGGGGAAGAGGGGTATATTGATTCACAAGTAATATAACTATCAAAGTTTTAGTTTCAACTCTCGTGTTGCTTCATTATTAGCAGGCTTGGATAGTACCTCGGTGGAGTCACGTGGGAACACAAGCATCGCTCCACTGCCAGCAAACCTAGTCAATACTTGGACAAAGTTACTTGCATCAACTCTCTACATAGGAATCCTTTTTCTTCTTTCGGCTTTATTTTAATTTTTAATTTTTCATTTTTTCATTTCCAAGGAAAAGTGCATAGGCACTTATTCATTTCATGAGGCAAAAGAAGGATCCCGACTTATTGAAAGTATTAGAGGTTGTCCCTTCAGAGAAGTATGTTATATATACCTCTGACATACTTGTTAAGGTTTTCCCCCTCACCTCACTCTACTTGACTAAGCTGACAAGGTTTAACCAAATATAGAAAAACCATTTAGAGTAGGCGGTACTAGTTAGAAATGCAAGAATTTTGTTTTCACTGAGACTCACTATGAATATAACATATTTTCCATCAGAGTATCATCAACTGAAAAAAACAAGCTCTTCATAAAGAGAGAGGATAATAGATAAACAATTTTTGATAGATGTACAATTCATCTTGTATTTCACCTTGCTTGTCTCAAGATCCAAACACGGTTTCATGTGAAGCTAAACCTATGGGTGCATAACAAGCGAAGAAAAAAGCAATCAAAGGACAGAAGTAAATGAAAGAAAAACAAGTAAGCAAAGGAAAGTGGGTAATAAAACACTACTCTTACTCCTATGTTAAATAGAGCATGGGCTTACTCATGTGAAGTGATATTTCCAATGCAGCCATTGGTGCATTGGTTGATCTATGTTGGTGAAGGCATAGTTGACCAGAAACATATTCAAGTAAACAGGTGCACAAAAAATATAAGATAGTAAGACATGCTTGAAGTTTTAATCTGTCCACAAAAAAGAAAAGAGTAAAAGCACAGGACAAACATTCTGCGGACACACCATGGTGTTGCAACACACTATGTGTAAATGATGAGCATATACACTCTTTAGACTGTGACAAATGAGAAAACATGGAAAAGGAAAAAATCTTTCGCTTACCAAGAGTGCTCATTATGTATGATTCCTCCAGTGCATGAGTGATGGGATCATGATAATTTAGGTGGAGGATGCGAAATATTTAAACTAGATTGATCTTCAATGCAAACAAGAGAGTGATGAGGAGCCTGGGATGTTTCAAAAGATTAATGATTAGAAGTGGAACTGACCTCAAGACATCGAGGAAGTGACACAACGATGAGCACAGGTTGAAGTGCCTTGACCTCTTGGGGGGTCTTTTATTCAATCATCAAGTAGATCATCAAAAACCAGTGGCTTATAAATATCAACAAAAAATTAATCAACATCGTGATTGAATGAAGGAGTAAAGATATCACGACAACCATGATTAGAAAATTTGATATGTTCATCGACATCCTCCAGATCTAATGAATCAGACAGAGGAGTTGATGAGAAATAAGAATGTTCACCCTTTGAGTTTTCAGAAAGAAAATATGATAGATTGGGAGGATTTGGAAAGAAACATGTGCCCTCTTTGCAATCAAATAACAAAATGGCATTCGGTGTGTTATGTGAATGGTCTAAAGTACAAAAATCCAGGAATAAATTTCACAAGAAAAAATAGAAATGATAGAATCACAAAATATGTCAAGAAATAGTAGATGAGGGGAAGACAGAAGGAGGTCATCCTTCACAGTGTAGGTTGGCTGCTCAACACTAACTCGGTCGACAACTTAATCCTTGTGAACAAAAAGTGTGGAGTCCGAAACAGGAGAACACAAAATAGTACAATCCAGAGGATCAACAGAACGAGAAGATGAAGGTTGAGAAAACAAGTTCATGTGAAAACCAACAGGATTGCAAGCCAAATTTGCATAGATATCTAGATGAGATGGTGTGGGAGGATGTGATAGTTCAATACATGGATTCCCAAATTCTCCCTCCTTGCACTGCGGAGCTAGAGTTTTTTTATGAGAAGCAGAGAGAGGGTCACCTGTGACAACAACCTTGTTCATATTAGATTTGGCAGCTCTAACACCGAGGTATGCTGGGAGAGGTTTGAATGATTCTAACACATGAGGATTTTCAGATATGTGAAGAAGATACTGAAATATTTTGTGAAGCAATTTCCAATCAATTTCATATGCTGGGATTTGAAAAGTGAGGATTTGGAAATGTTTCCAAAATTGCAAAAGGGATTCATCAAGTGCTTTCCGTAATTCTAGAATTTTTTTGTTGAGTGCTTTGCAATCACAATGATAGAAAACACGAGTCAACTCTCTGATCATGCGATCATAAGAGTGAATGGATCTTACGGGAAATGTGACACACCATTGCAGTGTGTGCCCTCGAATGTGGATGTGAACAGTGAGCAAGCAATGTGATCCTCATGTATTTCATTCCTTTCACAGAAGCCCATGAAGGAAAATCCGTGACTAAGAAAAGGTGCTCTGCCTTCACCATCGTATGTGTTACATGACAAGTCATCAGGCAGATCCTCCGATACTTCAAAATCACATCCATGAGATAGACATGTCAGAAGATTAACTTTAATATAAGTCATAAAAAATGTGCAGAAATTCAAAATAGACTTTGAGGACTCAGCTTGTCATCTAGCCCTCCTTTTATCACCATAAATGTTGATGGCGCTGGACCTACCAACATATCAGGGGATCTCATCGGTAGGAAGTCCCAACTAGACCTCATACCATTTCGAGTAGGAGTCCTAGCAGTGGATAGTAAAGTAATGCCTTGACTGCGATAACATGCAAAGGTAAGTGTAATATGTTTGTAGGAAGCAAGTGTGTGAACTTGTAGTGAGTCAAGTGAGATGTGTGGGGGTTCTAATAGATTGAGGGGAAAAGGAAGTGTGTCCCTTAGAATCTTGTAATAGTATGCAGCTTGAAAGGAGCACACGAGATGAATGACATCATAAGCTGGAAATCAAAATAGTCCATAACCCAAGGTGATGGGTTAAACCAAAACACTTTTACAACAAGACTCTTACAATTACATACAAAATAGTTCATACACAAATGTGTAAGTTAAATAACATACATTGCTAAAGCAACCAAAATAGTCGAACTATAATAACAACATATGCATGAAACATGTTGGCTCTATTATATATATAATGTGAAAGTTTCATCCATACATACACCATTAACAACCACTAGCCCCAATAGTTGAACATTAAAGTCAACACCTTCTGCTCCTCCAAATATATGTACTCACTCTCCACTGTGGAGAAGCCAGGTTTCTCACAACACTCTCCAAGCCTTCTCTAAGCAATGCCTAGCCAAAAGCTTGGCTCCCAAAAGCTTGTACTATGAGTTATGAGGTTCTATATATAGAAAATGGTTGGGTGACCCTTGACATTCCCCTTTGACTCTTGGACTACCATCATGACTCTTCACATTGCAATAGTGATTGTTCCCATTCCACTAATGACACTTGGAATTTCACTTACAACATGTTTAAAATAATACAATTTCCACATATGCCCATGTGGGACAAAAATATGCATGAGTCAACCTGACAAGAAAAACAACATCACTCGGGGTCTTGGGGAAAGGCCAATTCAGTAACCCCCTCACTTGATCTTCGTTGACAAACTGATACCAAGCTTGGTACTGCTCTGTTGTGTCCCCGTATTGTTTGATGGAATATTTGTCGAAGCAGAATCTTACCTCCAAGGTTTTGGAGTATATGGTTCTGAAACCTCTATCCAGCTCATCCTGAAGCATGCTCAACATTGTCCTAAGTGTGGTTGGACCACTAATGTACCTTTCCACGTTCTCTGCATTGATTTGCAAGTCATAGTTGGTGGCTATGCACATCAACTCTTATATGTACTTGTCAACATCACGCATGATTTGATTCTTCTTCATGGCTTGGGTTATGGTTTTGATGGTGGGGATCTTGTGCATTCGCATTATGACATCCAACTTGAAAAACCTTGCATGGGAAGTTTCAATGCTAGTGATGAGTGGTGGGAGTTGCCCATAATTCCAAATCTTCTTCTGAATCCATGCTTTGTCTAGCCCAACCTGTGACTTCATCTTCTTGTGCAAGTAAAGCGGGGCTCCCTTGTACCTCATTGTCCATTATTACATATGTGCAATAGCAGTGTGAATGTATTTGACTGTTTGGGTTGTATGTGCACATTGCTACTGAAAACCATATAGATCGACAACCCCTTTGTGCATGGTGAGAAATCTGCCATACATTGTCCTCATAGCGGCCTCCAAAGTTGATATATACGCCACTAATGCTTTCTTTATCTCTATCATGGCAGATCCCACAGACTGCTCTATTCTCTATCTAGCCTCTTGCAAGTCCTTCACCATTCAATCATTATTTGCTATCAAGAACTTGATCGTTGAACTTATGGCTTCTACATAAGCCATAGAAGCCTTGGCCATGGAAACTAGATGTCTTCTAACATCTGGTACAATCACCCCTTTTTTTGTGTCCATAGGTGATGTATGATCATCCGGGAGTTGCTTTCTTCATACCTGTATAATCCTCTGTTGTGTCTTGTCAAATCCCAGATTGTACACATTTGTCTCTGGTCATCATTAAGGAGAACAACTTCTCCTTGCTCGCTCAAGACTTGTTGTAGTTTTGGAAGTGGCAGAGACTATGGTACAACCTTGGATGCCCTCGAAATGAGATCGATGTCTTGGTCCTCTAGCTCCTATTCCATCTCCAAGTCTGTTACCTCAACTAAATGCTCAATCTGCTGAGCAAGTTCTAGAACCTACACCTTCTCACCCTCTTCTTCATATGTTGGCTACTCTGCTATCTCAACCTGTATCTGCATAATTCGCTCTGTCAGTGCACCTTGTGCTCCTTCCTATTCCTATTTCTTCCTTTATTCATTTTCTCTCCTCCTAAGATTTTGTTCTTATTTTAGATTCTTCCCCATCTCCTACAATCTCCTTTCTGTCTCTTCCAATATTTTCTTCTCCCTATTTCTTTGTGTTGCTCTCCTGTCACGTTGTTGCCTCTTTTCTTCTATCTCCAAATCCACTCTTTCAACAAGTGGATCTTCTTTTAACTTGTAGCTTTGCTCAGCCTCTCCACTCTTGGAAATCTTCCTCTTGCCTTTGTCTTGTGCTGGTTTGTTTCTCACTACTATTATTGTTGTCCCTTCCTGTGGTGCTACTTCCTACAATGATGCTTTTCATTATACAACCATGCTTACTAGTTCGTTGAGCCTAGATGATTTATAGCAATACCTCCAAGGATCTTCCTCTGGCGAATGACATGCTTTGTGGACCCATGGGAAGTGCACCTTCACATAGCGGTTCTTACATATGCAGTGAGGATCATATGGATTGAAGCTCTTGGTGCTGAACCCAAACTTCTTCAAGTCTTCGATCTCGACATCTGCATCTTTCAAGGTACATATCTCGTACTACCCAATCTACAAAGGAAGAGTAGGCCATGGTGCCTTCTTCCTCCTATGTAATGCTACTCACAACCCTATGGAGATTTGGTATGTAACCTCTTGCAGGACCATCTTGTCTGTGGAAAACCTTGGTAACTCATGCAGAGGCTTCTCCACACAAAACATCTTGATGAACATGCCACCGAGTGAGGCATACCAATCTGCAATGTTCAACAATGTCTTCATCACTTCCTGGGACATGCATGGTGGGTCCTGTTCAAATATCATCTTGTACAACAGGGCGATGAAGTCGTCAGAAAACCTCGTCATAACTCCTCAGTGTGTTCACTGGGAGAGAAACTTGCAATAACCATTCACATCTTTCTTTGATGGTGTCCATGTCCAACCCATGCCAGGGAACTGATGTTGGGCACAAATTGCATCAAGAAGGTATGTGTACATATATATTCTTTCTTGTCCATACATAGGCAGATTCTAGGCATTTGATATATGCACTTTTAGGAAGATCCAACATGTACGACCAGTTGAAAGGCATTCCTTCATTTTCCAACTGATCCAACATAACAACCCAACTCTATGGGAAGGTCTTCGTGCTCTCTTGGCCATATAAGTGACATGCAAAGATGACCAGGAGTTGGTAAGCCCTCCTGAGTGACTTCATCTTGTAAACCTAGTTGGGTGTTTTCCTGAGCTTTGATTCCTCTTTTACTCAGCACTTCAATATATATCTTGAGTTCACATTGCTATTGGGAGTGAAGACCAATGCATCCATGTAGTTCACTGACTGCAGCAAGTGATACATCATATGGTAGTTTTCCTTCCTGGAGGTGGAAAATTGTGTTCCACTAGTGTTGCTCAATGTCATCATCTTAGGATCAGTATGTGCGATAACCGAATGAATGATATGTGCGGATGGGAAGGCGAGGTTCCCGCATGCAACCTTGTACAAGCCTAACTTGTGAATGTTGACACAGACTTGTCGATCTTCCAAATCTTCCTTGAAACTATGTTCAAATATGTCCTTTATTTCTTGCCATGTGATCTTCATGTCATTCTCTACTAACACATGAATTTTTGCACAAATGGGCAAGTGTATTTGCACCTATTTAACCACGTCTCAAGTGTTGCTCTCTATAGCGTCCTTTGATCCAACTCTCTTGGAAACCATGATGCCTTTAATACTAAGAGACTGCTCAAAAACTAATGTACCTGGAGACAGAGCGGACACTCACGGCGAGCAAATTTTAGTTTAAAAATGCAAAACATTTCAAGGATCGATCATGCAACAAGTTGGCTAACTGTTGGGCAAGATTATGTGGTAGTGACTCATAGAGGCGAGAGAATGTCTGTTGGAACTACGCATTGCGCAATCTCAGCTACCATTGAGACCTATTGTTGACTGGAACTGTGCAGAGTGTAGTCTAGCTAGGTTGACTATGGACTGGAAGTGTGCAATGCGTAGTTCAATCTGGTTCGACTATTGGTTGGGGCTGCGCATTGCGCAATCCCAGTGGGAAAGACTAGGCACTAACTCCTAGAACTACATAGAGCGCATCTAGAAGATAGTGACAGGTAGCCTCTATGCAATTCCTAGAGCCAAGGCAGAGCCTCAAGCTCAAAAATGCACAGAGCATGGCAGGTAAAGAAAAATCTAAGCTAATGCAACCTGGATATGCCTAAGGGCGACATGAAAATGAGTATATATGAAAGCATAAGAAAAGGATGGTGTAGACAGGAGTGAATGATAATTCATGCAATCAAAACAAATGCAGGAATTTGTGAAATGGAAGAATAACAAAGTTGGTGGAGAGGGTCACCGCAACAGCGACCATTAGTGCAAAAACAATGTTATGCATGCGACACTTAGAAAAGACAATGCAAAAATTGAAACAACACTTTCACAAGTTAAAACAAACTAAAACACCAACATTCGTTCAGCAAAACATGCAAAACAATAGTCACACAAGCCAAGGAAATAAAAGCGACAGAAAAAGAAACAAAAGACTTGAAAATCAAAACTTACCCAAAAAAAGTTGTGTCGGTTGTGCCGAAGGTTCCTAGATGCCTTTGAAATTCCAAAGATCCAATATTGAATGTGTATATTGAGCTCTAGGCATCGTTTAAATAGATTTGGTAGATTTAAGGTTTATGATGTGCATGCTATAAATCTAGGAAAAAATGACACTTGGCGAGAAGTTTCTAAAATCAACTTACATGTAACTCCCAGTGATAAAATTAGATCGCTAATTTTTAGGTGTGTTTTTTTCTTTTTGTTGTTTTTCATTTTTGGGAAAGGTTGTCATGCATGCAAGGAAGAATTGTATAGTTTTGGAGGGAACTGGGCAACCTGTCGATGCATGCATCAAGCAACAACATGAGAAATGCTTCTGCACAATTCCTAGGCTAAGTGGATATGGTTGCCTCTCATGCTCTGCAATATTTTCCTAGCTAAAGAAAAGTTGTAAAGTAGTTCTATGAAAATTTTGAGCCAAATCCTAGTGTCTGCATGTTCTGCACAATTTATCTAAGCAAGGATGTCTGCTGGACTTCTCTACGCATTTTCGAAGAGAAGGGCTGACTGTAAGGCTACTTTGTGCCATTCCTGAGAGCAAGGCAGGTTTCCCTCTAAGATTACACAATTTGCCAATATAGGGCAAGAACGGGATGTGAACCAAGTCACGAGGTCAACTTGTGGTTGGTTGGGAAAATAAGTTAGTGAACACAAGCTTCAAAGTGAAAGAAAACTTCAAATAAAACACAAGTACATGAGTAGTGCAAGACATGATGCTAAGATTTGAGGAGGGAGGGTCCAAACAAAGTGAAGGAAAAATTTTGGATGGTGGTTGTAGCTACTACAACTAAAGTGAAGAAATGAAGGAGTTTATATAATTAGTCTCCAAGTGGGAGATTGTTGCGTGTGGAGCTTGATTATTTTCCTAATTGTTCAGAGGTTTTTTTCGAGTGACGTTGGATCCCTGTACCTAACGGGGTGACAATTCTTTCCGTTTAATTTCCGGCAGGGGGGTCCAAGGGGGGTCCAAGGGGGGCCAATATCAACTCTTATGAACCCCCCTAGCGGGGGTTCAAGTTCTGCACCCCCGAAGCTAAAAGTAGATGAAAATTTTCCTTGAAAAATATTGTAATTTTGTATTCAATCTCGGTCGTTCATTAGGCAGATAATATGACGATACAAGCTATGTTAATTTAGGTTTTTTTCCCTAGAAGGAAACTCTCTGTTTATATGAGGTAATTGTATTACGGTTGTGTAGTACTATTCTGAGCGAGAGAGAGAGAGAGAGAGAGAGAGAGAGAGAGAGAGAGGAGGTTTTGTAAGAGCGAAGAAAAAATTACAGTGGATGAACTATAGGTGGTATCTCTTCATTTTTCTAGCTAATATAAAAGGAAGGGCTAGTTGTTTCTCCTTAGACATAGCCCAAAGTAGGTGAACCATGTATATCTATGTCTCTTTTATTTTATGTGTTTTTCTATTTGTGTTTCCATAGTATTTTATGTATTTCATTGCTCCGTTAATTAATTTCTAACAACCTTGGTCTTATTTTTTATTTACATAGGAAATCAACTAGGGGCTATTACAGAGGTTCTATTCTATGGTAGTTCCTGCTTGCTCACTTCAGGGTTTCATGGTTATTGGGGAAAACTTTTTGGAGGAGTAAATTCCTCCTTTGATTTCAATTGCTAGGTCGTATCCTGAGTGAGAGTTAAACATTTGGAGCTATTGCGACTATTCAACCTTTTGGTTTATGGTTTGTGTTGTTTTTGGGTCTCGTCTTATGTTATGAGCTTTTGGAGGTGGAGTCTCCCATTGTAATTGTTGGTATTTTATCCCTACTTCATCCATGTCATTGTGCCATAGTGGGGTGAGTAGATGGGGAGGTGGTAGCCATGCCCAGATGGGGCAATGTTGGACTCACCTTTTTTCATACGACTCGACTAGCACCATTTTTTTTGTTGTTCTACCATAAACATGTAGAGAAATCCAAATGGTTAAGACATAGGTGGGGGTTAAGAGAGAATCTCTCTTTGACTCAAATATTTTTGAGGATATGTCAACTTGGGTCCCTGAACCTAGGCACACCAGTGGTGGGAAGAAATAATATCTTAGTTCAATGGCTCTTCATTAGCAAATGAAGACACTTCTAGGGCTTGTTCGAAGGGATAAGAAAGTGGAGAAATATAATATTTCCGCATCTCTAGAAGACATTAAGAGAAATATCTGGAACCCAAGGTTTTGTATAGATAGAATTGACTCTTGTTTGGCTCATATAAAGAGCCACATTGCATTTGAATCTGATGTTGGGGAGAAGGGAGACCCTTTGGGCTCCAATGTTATTGCTCTGGAAAATTTCTCTTCCTCTGACAATGACTAGTGATATTTGTGGGCTAAAGGGCCATGTGAGGGTTCTCTGCGGTGGCTTTTGGTTTGTTTGGATGAGTTTGTGGCATTCCCTTATGTCTTTCAGTTGCTTGTACATCTGCAAGGAAGGTCTTCACCCAAGTTGATGGTCATCTGGAAATGTTTATGGCTCGTGTGTTGTGTGTTCCCTAAATGGTTTTGGCACTGAATTTTGGATGAAGTTCCTTCTTTTATTTTTTGTATATGAGATTGGTTTCTAGTGTCTTCTGTCATACATGTTGGGTTGTCCCTTCATGATGATAAGGCCATAAATATTGTTGATTTTTTATGCAAATATATGTGCTCTCTGCAGGTTTTTGGGGTTTAATGTAAGCCATAATATGGTTGGGGTTATCTGAATTATGGGAGCATGTGCGTGTATTTTTAGTGAATTGAGACTCATTTGGTTGGGTAGAATGATGGGGTTTGGATGAGGACAATGGTTCCCTTCATGATAATTTTGGATATTCTACAACTTCATGTATATAATTTTTTTAGTAATATAAATTATTTAATTCACTATAAAGGCAACATTCTTCATTATATTATGCATATTATGAGTTCAACTAGACTTTCCTATATATATTTCCTAAGTTCATCATCTACTTTTCTATGAAGATTTAGCTTCTTAATGGATATTTCATTCACAATGAAAAAATCAAAATTAAGATGATATGATAATCTAATGTTTTATCACTTTGTAAATAAAACAAAATTACAATTTAATATAATCAATAATGGATTTTAATTAAACATGTAAGCCTTAGGGAATAATTGTAAAAGAGTGAAAAATATATTTTCACTCACAATACAATAAAACCCAATATGATAGATGTAATTATCTAATTCAAGCGTAGGAATTATAATGCAAAATTAGGCCATGAAGGTAAAATGGAGATAAATTAGCCTCATTTGAGAAATGGTGGTCGATTTCTTTATAGAATTAATATTATAAAATAAAATTTTTACATGGAATAGTTGCCAAAAATGTTTTTTTTAAGAATTGATGCAATATATTTCCATTATTCTATAAGATTGTACATTGATATCCTATATGCAATCCTTGCAAGAGATAGCAACTTCAATCCCACAAAGATTATCAATAGAGGAAGCTTAGAGCATTGTCTCTTCCACAAACTAACTAAAAGATAAAAGTTAAAATGCAAAACAAAACATAAGGTAGACCTGTAAGTGAGAACTGAAAAAACCAACACCACAAGTGGGTAATTCCAAAACCTAAACAACAAATTTGAATATGAGAGAATCGTTGATAGATCGACTAGAAAACTAAGGGATGAAGGAGTTTATCCAAGTTGTTCCCTGTATCCAACGACTGTCACTCAATTTCCAAAACTGTTACAGTAAGCATCAATAGTGTATTATCAAACTAGTATCCACTCATTAGTGTATCTAATGTGTATCTAATTTGTGAGATCTATGATCAAACTAGTATCCACTCATTAGTCTACTACCCATTATGAAGAGAAAAATGAAGTATTGAAGATGAAAAATACCAAAGGGAAGGGAACCCTTCAATAGCTTGCTTTGAAGGATGGTATAAAGTAAAATTAACTTTTGAGCGTAGGCATTGCCACACATTGTGGCATGGGATTTTTGTCTTACTAGAAATGAAATGTCATGTTAAGAAAATTAAAGAAGATAAAATTTCTCCAATTCAAGTTTGTCATGAAATAAGTGAAGTTTCACTTATGACAGATGGTATAAGACAATTTATATTCTAAACATACGCATTGCCATAGGATGTGTGCCTTACAAGAAATGAAATGACATTTTGAAAGAATGAAAGCGTTTCAATTTAAGTTTCTCATGAAATCATATTTGTTTATGGGAGAATTTGGAATCGTAGAATAAAAATTCAAACCTACAAATTTTGCATGTAAGGATGCTTTGATGAAATATGCAAAGAATCTTAGCATTTGGAATACGTGTTGCATTTATAATATGGAATTTTAAAATACTATCATTATTATAAATTGAATAAAAATAAAAAATATAACCAAATATTATTGCTTATTTAAATTATAAATTTAATTTTAAAAAATAAGAAATGATATCTCACGAGTTTCTTTTAACCATGTTTTATTATATTTATTAAAAAACGAATGAGAAAATTGTTGGTAATATTCACATTGATGTCAAGTTAAACTCTTTGATTAATATCGATAAATGTTATTGACGTCACTAAACTCACTCATGATAATTTATGTTGAATGGAAAATGTACATAAATTCTTAATATTGAATGTAAAAGGTTGAATGTGATGTGAAGTCCAAAGGCTATGCTAAATAATGTGAATGCTAAACATTGAGACAAAAGATGCAATAGATATATTTGTTTGAACAGAAAATGTAGATAATCTAAATCTTATTTGTCTCTTGTAATTATTACTGAATGAGTTATTAATTCAACACTATTTTTTTTATTACAAACAATTTTCTGAACTGAAAATGAAAGGACAAGCTTGTGAGCAGTTTTTGGAAGTCCAAGAGACTATGCTTCATTTCATATTCCTCCAAAGAATACAAATAACCAAAAGAGCTTGCTTATAAAAGATACAATGTGGAATGAAACAGAAATTATTCTTTTTGAAGGGAAGTGGTTGCATCAGAGAAAGAAATAGCAGTAGTAAAAGAGAAGAAGAGTGAAGAGGAGTAGCTCAGCAAAAAACTTGACAGCATAATTGGATATGAGGTAGCTAGCGCTTGTGACTTGAGAAATTTATGTTCTTTTCTATGTTGCAACTTGAAAAAAAACATGTTGTAGCATGTTGAGGTAGGAGCCTCCTGTGGGTTGTAGCATGCACAAAACTAGTGGGAGTTGAAGCTTCAGTTGACGTAGGATCCACTTGTAGGCTGGAGCCTACAAATAAATCTGATGTAAAAACGAGTAGAAACTTGGTTTCACATCACTTTCAGCCTAAAGTTCATGGTTTTTTCTCTTCAGGGTTTCCACTTATATCTGGTGTCTTCATGTGTTTAATTCTTGCATTTTTTGTGAATGCTTGGAATTCTTGATAAAAATATCTGCAAACCCCTCTTCTTGAAATCTGCAAAAGGAATACAATAACTATTGAGAACAAACGTAAATCATTAACTACATAAGAAGACTATTAAGTTGAGAAGAAATATAGAATTAAATTACTGATTCAATCCCCCCTCTCATTAATTTCCCACCTTAAATATCAATTAGTATCATAGAAAGGTTCCTTCAGTAGCAGTCTAACAACTAGAAGGAGGTCCTAAGTAAAGAAAATGGCTAGTCAAGAATGATGCTCAACAAATAAGGCCCTTCTATATGGTACAACCTATTCCTTCTAGAAAGTAAGAATGAAGAAATAATTGAGGTCTCTAGGAATAGATGTTTGTTATGTTATGTTGATGGGGTATGAAGAACCAAAGGAAACAACTAATGATAAAGATGCCAAACTAAACTTTATAGTTAATGAAAAAGATATGAATGCACTTCTGAGTAGTCTATGTGAGTATGAATTTATCAAAGTAATGCATTGTGAGACAATTAAATATATTTGGTATAAATTAGAAAATATTAATGAAGGAGATAAAAAAAGTGAAGATGATCAAATTACATGTGTATATAACTTATTTTGAGACGTTAGAAATGAATGAAGATGAAGATATAGCTAAATTATTTTTAAGATTTGATGAAGTGGTGAATATCACATTAGGTCTAGGTTAAACAATCAACGAAAGTGTAATTGTTCAAAAAAATTTGATGTCATTAGCTTCTAAATTCAATCCTAAGGTTTCATCTATAAAAGAAACAGCAAACTTTGATACCTTGAACAAAGATCAACTATGTTGCTCTTTGACAACATATGAGATGAGAATTCCAAAAGGAAAGGGAATGAGTAGAAATGCATCTTTCAAGGCAAACAAGCCCATAGAAAAAAAGGAGCAGTCATGCTCACGTTCTGATGAAGAAGAAGAAAAATTCATGAGAAGGTTGAAAAAAGGCACAGGTATGTATAAAGGAAAACTTCCATTTAAGTATTTTAATTATGGAAGAGTCAAACACTATGCATCAAATTCCCTTTTAAGAAAGAGGAAAATTGGTTTAAAGGGAAAGAGAAAAACAAGTCTAACAAAATGTAGAAAGAGAGACAATTCAAATGAAAAAAACGTATATGTTCAAGAAGATACCATTGGATCTGAAAGCTCTAATGAATGCTCTAGTGAAGATGGAAAAAGTGAATTTATACTAATGGCTTTGAAATAATTTGAAAAATATTTCCAGAAATATGAAGAAGAAGAGGAAAGTGAGGTAGACCTTGAAGGGGAGTTAATCACTGCCCTAGATGAAATAGAAAGTTGTAAACTAAAGAATAGAAACCATAAAGAAATCCTATCAAAATATGTAAAGGAAGAATCAAATTCAGAAGACATTATCAATTTGAAAGTTGAACTTGAAGAAGCAAAGAAGGTGGAAGACATTTTAATGCAATAGATAAAAGATAAAAACCAGGAGTGTGAAAACTAGTGGAAGAGGTGGTATGTCTAATGAAACTACTAGAGAAAGCTCAAACTAAACTAGACATAAATATTCAATAGATAAAAGGATCTGAAAAACTGGATGTGATATTGAATCTGAGAGGTATCCACTCATAAAGGTAGGGTTAGGTATTGAAGGATAATCCACTAAATCTAAGGTAGCGGATAAAAGGACAATCATCATTATAAAAGCTGCTAGGAGAGAGGATGACAACTCACATCAATCTAAGAATATAAAATTGAGCAGCACTTCAATATTAAGTGAAAAACGAGAAAGGAATGATGTGGGTGTAGTACAGTAGGCAAGAGAAATAGATAATCAATACTCAACCTATTAGAAACCACACGTCTTCAGAGACAAATTTATCAAATGTCAAGTTGGTTAGATTCACAAACAACATACTCTCAAGTACAAATATTTGTTTTATGGATAAATTTATTAGTGTAAAAATTTTAGACATGAAGCCATAACTTGTAGAGCTTATGTCAAAAGAAATGATTTTGAAAATTTTATGATGAGGAAGATTGTATTCACAAATGTTAAAACAAATATGAATATAGACAAAAATGCATTTTCCCCACTCCTTGATATCACTAAATATTTCTATTGTCACAACTTTGGGCAAAATTCATATGAATGTAATCTTAAAGAGAATATATTAACATCTTAGAATATGTATAAAAAAATTGGATGCATGCAATGGAGAAAGAAGGAAGGCGAAAAGAAACCTAACAAGTCTGACTTAGTTCTATATGCTCAAGATCAAAATAATAAATGGTATGTGGACAGTGGATTCTCTAGACATATGACAGGAGATAAAATCAAGTTTGTTTCCCTAAAAGAAAATAAAACTAGAAATGTCACATTCGGTAATGATGAAGCAGGAAGAATTAGAGGAAATGGTGTAGTCAGTCTGAACAATGGAAAAGGAAAGGCTCAACATATACTATTTGTAGATGGTCTAAAACATAACTTGTTAAGTGTATGTTAGACGTGCGAAAAAGGTTGTGATGTTCTTTCTAGAGCTCAAGACTATGAAATTAGGTCAACATCTTCAGGGAATGTTTTGGCTAAATGAGTTTAAAATAAGAATAATGTATATATATATTGAAAGAAGAGAATAAGGAATGCTACATCAGCAAACAAGATGAATCTGGGCTATGACATAGGAGATTGGGGCATCTCAACTTTGATCACATCATCAAAATCATCAAGAAAAAAGCACTCAGAGATATACAACAATAAAAAAGCCTCAAAACACTATTTGCAAGTCATGTCAAATGGACAAACAAATCACAAAATCATTCACAGTCAAATATAAACTATATAGTAGTAAGCCCTTGCAGTTAGTTCATATGGATATATGCGAGCCTTCGAGAATAGAAGCACCAGGAGGATAAAAATATTTCATGTTGGTAATCGATGACTAGTCAAAATTAACATGGGTGGCATTTCTCATAAATAAGTGAGAAGAACTTGATAGATCTAAAGCGTTTAAGGCGTTGGAAGAAAATCAAACAAGGTGCAAGATAAAGTGCATAAGGTAAGACAAAGGAGGTGAATTTACATCAGCTAATTTTGCAAACCTATGGGATGATTTTGGGATAAAACAACAATATACTATTGTAGACACACTACAACAGAATTGAGTTGTAGAGAGACAAAAAATAATAATAAAAAGATGGGAAATTTTGATGCTCGACCTGATGAAGGGATATTTTGGGGCTATTCATCAAAATTTAAGGGATATATGTGCTATAATAAAAGATTGCATAAGACTGTGGAATCATAGATGTAAAGGTTGATGAAGAGTTACTCAATAAGAACAAGAACACAGGTTTTATCAATCCTCTAGATCATCATCATCACATCAGTAAGGAGAATGAAGTACAAGATGAAGAATTACACAATGATGAGACTCACCGAAAAGGACCTTCAAGATACACTCAAAAAAATAACCTTGAAAACCAAATTATTGGAGATAAAAGTGAAGGAGTATAGATAAGGAGGAAGCTAACATAAAAATCTGAGAAAATTCATATAGCTAGGTTGTCACAGATAGAGAAAAATAACTTTGAGGAGGTAAGTAAAGAAAAACGTTGGATAGATGTTATGAATGAGGAATTAGACCAAATTGAGAAAAGCGAGACTTGGGAACTAACACCAAGACTTGTCAAAAAGAATATCATTGGCACAAAATGGGTATTCAAAAATAAGACGAATGAATAGGGTCAATTTGTTAGACACAAAGGCAGACTCATGTGTAAGGGGTAGTCACAAATAGAAGAACTTTATTATGAAGAAACCTTTGCACCAGTTACGAGATTGGAGGCAAACATGATGTTTTTGGCCTTTACATGCTATAATGACTTCAAGGTGTATCAAATGGACCTAAAATATTCTTTCCTAAATGGTTATCTTGAGGAAGAAGTCTATATGGAACAACCTAAAGGTTTCACATTGACAAATAAGCCTAATTATGTCTGTGAGTTAAAGAAAGAACTATATCGTCTTAAACAAGTACCTCGGGCATGGTACTCTAGGTTGGAAAATTACCTTCAAAAATAGGGGTTCAAGAGAGGCGGAGCTAATAGTAATCTATACATTAAGGCTGATAAAGATGAGTTACTAAGTATAGTTGTGTATGTGGATGACATTATGTTTGGAAGAAATAAGAATTATTTAGTAGAATGGTTTGTTGAAGAGATGAAGGTCGAGTTCAAAATTTCTATGATTGGAGAACTTACCTTCTACTTAGGGCTCTAGATCCTACAAAACCCTGGAGGCATATTCATTTCTCAAGAGAAATATGTAAGAGATATGTTACAAATATTTCAAATGGAAGATTGTAAACCTGTCTCGACCCCCATGACTACAGGATGTAAGCTATGTGCAGATGATGGATCACCTGATGTGGATCAAAATAAATATAGATCTATTATAGGAAGTCTGTTATACCTAAAAACCTCTCGACCACATAGTGTTGGCAGTCAAATTAGTGGCAAGGTATCAATCAACACCCAAATAAAACCATTTGTTAGCAACAAAAAGAATATTCATGTACTTGAAGGGGACTACAAGCTATGGTATATGATATATGAAAGGTAAGGATTTTACTTTGATATCATACATAGATGCAGATTGGGTGAGCTATGTGGATGACAGAAAAAGTACAAGCGGTGGTGCATTCTACCTAGGAGAATCATTGGTGGCATGACTAAAAAAAAGAACAAACAGCAGTGCCTCTATCTACTGCAGAAGCTAAGTACATAGCAGTTGCAGCCTGTTGCACTCAAATATGGTGGATGAAACAAACACTACAAGACATGAAGGTAATTATTGATGAACCTATATCTATCAAGTGCGACAATACAAGTGCAATAATAATTTCAAAACATCATGTGCCCCATTTGAAGACTAAACATATCCCTATAAAGTAGCACTTTCTCATAGAACAAGTGTCTGAAAAAACAATGAATATGGAGTATATACTGACAATGGAACAAATAATAGACATATTTACAAAACCCCTTACTAAATAACCATTTGACTATATGAGAAACAATATAGGGATAGTACCTACAGACTCTATTCACTAATGTGTCTTCAAAAGAAGAACCTACAAGACTGCAAAGTTTATGAAATTGAGCACGATCTAAGAGGGAGATTATAGGAGAAAGGAGTAATGAAGAGGAATACAAAGCTTATGATTATGACAAGAATTTGAAGCAGTTAAAGAAGCAGAAATAACAAAAGCATCATCTAAGTGGGAAATCAAGTCATGTTCTCTAGGAGTTATCAACATCAATCAAGTTCACCATTCAAAAGTCCATTCTTCAATGATTTTTCTTTCACATGTATATATCTGATTCATAAACATGTAAATAAATTTCTACAAGTAGACACGGTACTAGTGATGCTAAGACAATTGCATATAGATTCAGATCATATTGAAAGTTAAGCATAAACCATTGTATAATTGCATCATCAATTTTCCTCAAAATTCTTCATTATTTGAATGCATCAATGTACATTATGATGATCCCAATTGAACAACTAGTGTATAAAATCCTAAGAGCCATCCAACATATTTCCATCAAGGAGAGGAGCATACTCTATATATGTTTATGTTTAGTTTATTGATCGATTCATCATGAAGCGTCGCATGATCTACATTAGAACCTAATCATCGACGATCTCCATGTGAAGAATTTTATTCCAATGACTATTCAAATTTTGTACCAGTTTCATTTCATCACTAGGGTTTCTTTAAATCCTTCAACTCCGTTATTTTGAACACAAAAAATTGGATGCAAGAAGAGCTCAAGTACATGTATCCTCAATAAAAGAAACCTTTGTTATTCTAAACCATAGCATTCAGATTCAAATATAACATGCTATTGAAATATATATATATATATATTATATATATATATATATATATATATATATATATATATATATATATTCTATTCAAGAAATCTCACACTAAATCTCTTGAGAATAATCTCAGGGAACAACGAGTTTTCAAAGGGTTTTAGGATGCTGCCAAACAAAGACACTGAGATAAACAAATCACCCTATATTTTTGGGGAATACAATCTTGGAAGCACTGTTGCACAGGGCTATACCCAACCTGAGGAAGGAACAATGAGCTTGGAATAAGAAGTTTATATGGAGGACATAAGAATCAACATAATGAATTTGCTACTCTATCTCTCCATATGAGGTGGTGGTTGTAGTTGTGCATACTAAATCTTAGATCTTTCTCAAAGGCCTAATCATATATTAGCTCTTGGATGGTGCACTTGCAAATAAGTCCCTATCAATATGTGGATGATGCTCCAGGAAAATAGGCATGAAGGATCAAAACAAAATACAAAGGATTGGAATATAGCACAATGGATAAAGAAACAAATCCATTCACTAATTGATGCCATGAAGGGCACAAACATAGGTATAGGAGGTAGCTAGAGCGGAAGATAGAAAATTTATCATAGACGTTACCTCCAGCTCGTGACCATGCAGAGCAGTGTTATACAGTGATAGAGTGCAGACCATGTGTTATATTGTGAAACACTGCATAGTAGCATTATACACTGATACATTGCAAAGTGGTGTGATACGCGAAAGTGACCAACTAATGTGTTATAAGTTATAGTGGGCAAGCTAATTGCAGATCAATGTCATTATTTCATAGCAGTATTTATTATTGCAGGCTATGAGAAGGTTAATTTCGGAGCAGTGTCATTATTTCGGAGAAGAGTTATTATTTATGCATGACATTATCATTCCCTATGGAGTAGCCTCATTATTATTGTTGACAAGCTCACATGAAATATTGGCATCATTGTTAATATCGGCATCCTCCAATGTATTAACGGTTAATACTTCAAGTTAGAATGATTGATGTCCAACGCATTTTCTCTAATGATGATCCATAATTGTTCCGTACTAAATGCAATGATACCCATTAATTATGATATGCCATAGAAAGTGAAACACGGGTGATATGTGCCAGTGCAAGTGATAATATGTGTCAACACAATTATAGATTGAAGCTGATAACCATATGTGTTGACACATTATATTGAAAATGCAATTATATGTTGAAGTTGCTAGCCATATGTGCCAATGCATTATGTTGAAAATGCAATTATATGTTGAAGCTGCTAATCAGTTGTGCCAAAGCAATATATTGAAATAACTTCCATATGTGCCAAAGCTAATACATTGAAAACATTTGCAAACCATATGTGCCAACACAATATATTGAAAATACTTCCATTTTGAAGTTATATATATACAAGTTGCTTTACATATATTGATTTGACAGATAATAATATTGAATTGATATATACATTCCAATAGAGATGATATATGCGTTTGAAATATTGAGAGAGAATATTGATCCTGAATTTGTTCGTTCGAAGGTGGCTCGAGGTCATGCTATTTTCCCTTCTAACAAGAAGCATTTGGAGTTGAATCCCATGACTATCGAGGGAATTGTTTTTGTGAAGGTTAATGAAAATAATAAAAACTCAACAATTTTAAGCTCAATTGAAGATGAGGTTCAAAAACTTCAGTGGGAAACTATGTGGGCTGCAGATACTATAATAGATTTTTCAATTGGTCGTCATATCTATCAAACATGTGAATGGAATTTGCGTAATTCTTTTGTAGTTGTTGGTACTTTTACAATATATCAATCTCTTTAAAATCTTGATGGAATTGCAGAGAAATTGACTTGGGATCAATCAATGCTGCCACAAAAGATGCTTTTCTCATTTTGAGTGTGGATGAAACCGTGAAAAATCAAAATTCTGAGATCTATTATCACATGGTGGATTTGGTAGTTTTAGAAAAGGGAGATGCAAATGCAAATGAGAGCTAAAGTCTGTAAGCCAAAATCTATAATTGGAAGTCGAAGTTTTTAATTGGATAAGTCTATTCAAACTTGTGTGCAAACCAAAGATCTGTGAGCCCGCAACCAATATTTTTATCTATTTTTGGATGTTTTTTCATAGAAAATGGGTAGATTCATTGGTGTACAAGGTGGACATTTTCTTTTGGTTGTTATTAATCCAGTGATGACAGACTAATTTAGTGAAATTTGAAGGCATATATTCACATCCCTTGAGAGTTGGCATTGATGATCAACAATGCCATGCAATGCAAAATTATTATGTTGCAACTAAGAGCACAAAGACGTAAATATTCACCTTACAAGTCTTGTGAATTCAATGCAAGAATCAAACATGATCATCATTGTTTTTGTTGACCCTAGTTTCATTCCTACAATGATATGTTTACTCTAGTACAAATATTAACACGTGAATGGTTGTGATTTCTAATTGTCTCATCTACATTGAAGTATATATATTCTTATTCCATGTGCATACAGAGGTGGAATAAAGCCGACTTAACTGATGTACTAATCTAAACCAACCAATCTAAAGATCATAATCCCTTTTGATGAGGAGGCAAAAGTAGAAGTATAAGATTATTTTGTATTGCATCAAGTACAAAAGAATTATATAGTCCAATAGTAAGAAAATTCATTATTTTCTCTATCTCTAGTAGTAGGGATTTAAGTGTGATAATGCTTCAAGCAGTAAGAGCTTACTATTGGCTACAGTAAGGGTAATCTCATTCCCATTTCATGTTTTAGGTATGGACTATATTATGATGCAACAATAGAAGTTTTGATAGGTATATATCTTCAGCAAGGCTTCATGGTTAGTAGCTGAATTATTGTAGAAAGAACAAACCTAATATATATCATGACATTCTTTTCAGATGACAAATATTTGTGTTGTGGCATTTTGAAGAGTTTGTGCAAGGGCTTGTATCTTCAATAATAATGATATCATTAGCAATCAGGGTTTCCTCGCTTCATCATTGTCTCATCATTCTCATAATTATTTCAAGGGCATTGAATTGAAAAGGTGGACCAACTAGCCATAGCAGAAAATCCTTGTCTACCTATTATTATTTCTTTGGCAAGGCATTCCCACACCTCTGCCAATGCTATTGTAAATTTCCCTACTACTAGATACAATATTTCAATGCTACATAATAGAACAAGCAACTTGAATGTTGGGGTCATTCAAGTAAAAATTGTACATATTCTTAAGTACAATATAAAAAATGATACAAGGGCTGAATATAATGCACTGTGCCTAGAGCTAGCATATTGACAACGTATGAACAATGATAAATGGCATACCGACTATGCAATACTAGCATTCTTTAATATCAAGCATTATATCTTTTGCATTATGGAGAGCAATCATGATACCATACTTTAACTTTATGGGCATTGAATGTGCATTGGGTTTTTGAGCATTGAATGTGTCTTTGACAGCATTAAATCATTCTAGAGCAGCATTATAATATGAATAAACATATAATTGGCATGGCTGAAATTAATTGGAAGAAACATTTATTGTCATTTCATACATTTCCTTAGTACATTGGACAACAATGAAGAAGCCTATTTCTTGTTGGATTAGCATTCATATGGTCTACACTACTATATTAAAACATTTTTGAAGCTTATTTAGAGCAATGTTTATGGAGCAACATTCATTATGGAGCACCATTTATTCAATCTAGAGAAATCCTAATAAGCCATCTGGAGTGGCATTCATTCAATAATAGTGTCAACATTGTTTACACAGAACAATACATTGCAACTTTTAAAGAATTAAAGCAATAATGACAAGTTTTACAGGTTACAAGACATCTATAACCCCTTGCCATTGATGTCAAAGGGGGAGGTAAGTAGAAGTTATAGGCAGCAATGAGAAACAAGCAAAGGCTATGACAAGTGAGAAATATCCTTTAGGACAAAAGGAGGAGGATGAATGAGTTTCCATCAATGCCAAAGGGCGAGATTGTTGGAAATATTGGCATTGATGTTAAGTTAAGTTGTTTGATTAATGTCGATAAATGTTATTGATGTCACTAAGCTCAGTGATGATAATTTATGTGCACTGAAAAATGTATGTAAATTTTGAATGCTGAATGTAAAAGGATAAAAGTGATGTGAAGTGCAAAGGCTATGATAATCAATGTGAAAGCTAAACATTGAGACAAAAGCTGGAATACATATATTTGTTTGAACATAAAATGTAGATAATCCAAATATGATTTGTCTCTTGTAATTATTACTGAATGATTTGTTCATTTAGTTCTATTTTTTTATTACAAGCAATTTTCTGAACTGAAAATGAAAGGACAAGCTTATGAGCAGTTTTTGGAAGTTTAAGAGACTACGCTTCGTTTCATATCCTCCAAATAATATAAAGAACCAAGAGTGCTTGCTTATAAAATATACGATGTGGAATGAAATGAAAGTTCTTTTTCAAGGGAAGTGGTATGCATCAGAGAAATAATGAGCAGTAGAAAAAGAGAAGAAGAGTGAAGAGAAGGAGCAGTTCAATAGAAAACTTAACAGCATAATTGGATATGAGGTAACCAACGCTTGTGACTTGAGAAATTTATGTTCTTTTCTATGTTCCATCTTGAAAAAGAACATGTTGTAACATGTTGAGGTAGGAGCCTCCTGTGGGTTGTAGCCTACAAAATGTAATGTCCCAAAAATGTTAAATAATAAATAATAAATAACATAATATAATATTAAACAATTCAACTTAACTTCGGGACAAAGTTCCTTAAAGTGGGAGAGTATGCAATGTCTTTTAATAATAAATTATAAATAATAAATAATAATAAAATAATAAATAACAATACTAAAGCTCTAAATAAATATAAATAAAAATAAAACAAGAAAGCAATAAAGTTGCATGTAGACACATGGAGTGTGTGCATGTGGTTCCCCTTCCAACATTTGCTCTATTTATTATATGGTGAGGAAGATGGGAGGCATTCCATCATTCCATGTTTCCACTATCCATTCCCTTGGGAGAATATTGTGTAAGACAAAGGATTCCCTGACAGTAGTACGTTGATTGAGGGCTCGAGTGTGGTCAGTTGTAGCAAGATTTTGTGCAACTAACCCTACGGTTGGGTGGAAAGTCGTCCCCAAAACCTTGTTATAGTTAGCAGACTTCAACTAAAATGACAAGTATCTCTACTCATAGTTTTGAACTTTTATGTTAATTAGTGGATAATTTCATGTTGATTATAAATTACTTGATTAATCTAATTAATTACATGTTTATTTTGGGTTGTTACATAGAAAACTAGTGGAAGTTGAAGCTTTTATTGAGATAGGAGCCTCTTGTAGGTTGGATCTTACAAAAAGATTTGATGTAAAAAGGAGTAGCAACTTGCCTTCACATCACTTTCGTCCTAAAGTTTGTTGTTTTCTCCCTTTGGGGTTTCCACTTATATCTAGTGCCTTCATGTGTTTAATTCTTGCATGTTGTGTGAATGCTTTGAATTCTTGATAAACATATTTGAAAACCTATGTTCTTGGAATCTGCAAAAGGAAAACAATAACTATTGAGCACAAACATAAATCATTAGCTGCATAATAAGAAGATTAAGTTTCCTAGAAATAAAGAATTAAATTATTGATTCACCCCCATCCTTCCTTTCAATAATTTTCCATCTTAAATATAAAAAACAAAATAGTTGTAAAGAATAAGTAGAATCCTTACTAAAAATATTAAATCAGTAAAAGTTTACTAATAATAAACATATTAGAAATGAAAATTATGATATGAAATTTTAAGTAATATGTTTCTTTTGGTTATTGTTACACTTTTTAAAAACAAAAATCCAAATATATATATAGATATATATGTGTGTGTGTGTGTGTGAATTATTCACAGAAAATCAAATTATGATTTGTTAATTCAAGTTTAGAGTGTTTCTACAATAATTGAAAGTTTGAAAACGGAGAGTCGAAATTGGGTAAAGATTTTGAAAATCTATGAGTCTTAGATCTTGGACTCCATAAAAGCCTCTTTATTGGACCTATTCGATCCGGATGATCCACTTTACTCGACAGAAGCTCGCAAACTTAAGATTTTTGAGCTGGAAGCTAGAAAATAGACTCTCGATAAATCACATGAAGTGGTTTGGTGATTTAAAAGCCGGGAAACATGGTTTGCAGTTGGAGACAAGAACACAAAATTCTTTCATAGATTCGCCTCCCTGCAGAGCAAAGAAAATGGCATCTTGAATATTCGTGATGATGAAGATTTTCTATGCACTTCACAATCACATATCAAACAAGATGCATACCAATATTTCAAAGGTATTTTCTATGCTAAAGACCACTCTTTCCGTAATCAAATAGACTTCATTAAACTACTGCCTTCGATGATTTAGGAGAACGAGAATAAAGTTTTGGGTAGGCCAACCGTAATTGAGGAAATACACAACGTACTACTAGATTGTGCGAGGGATAAGAGCCCAACACTGAATGGCTGGGGGCTTGAGATTTACATACAATTCTTTGATATTATGTCCAAAGACCTTCTAGCTGTGGTGGAGAAATCCAGGGATAAGGGACATATTTCAAGAGCCCTCAACACAACCTTCATTGCATTAATTCTCAAGAGGAAGCATCCAATCACATTTCTTGATCTCCATCCCATCTCCCTCTGCAATTATGTATAAAAATTAATATCTAAGCTCTTAACTATCAAACTAAAATCCTATCTGACTATTCACATTTCACCGGAGCAATTCATGTTTCTAGAGGGGTGGCAGATCCAGGATGTAATGGCCACTACACAAGAATGTTTACATTCTATTAAGGTGAAGAGGCTCAATGCATGTGTCATGAAAATTGATATCAGTGAGGCTTTTGACATTATTGATTGGGAATTCTTGAGACTGATCCTTTACAAAATTGCTATCACTCTACATAATGTCAACTAGATCATGGCATGTGTGAACACTACCAACTTTGCAATTATTATTAACAATTTTCCCACTTCCTTTTTTAAGGCTTATAGAGGATTGTGTCGGGGTTGTGCTCTGTCTCCCATACTTTCTTTACTTGTCATGGAAGCGCTTAGCTGGAGGATTGTTCATTATTGAGATAAAGGACTGATCGCAAGCATTAAAATGACTAGACAAATTAGGGTCACACACCTGATGTTTGTCGATGATGTCCTTTTTGGAGGTGTGTCATCTATCTCTGAATGGACACATATTCACCATCTCCTCTCTTCATTTGGATCCACTTCTGGCCTCATTATGAATTTGAGTAAATATGAACTGATAGTTGAACATGAGGTAGTGGGAGAGGACGATCAAATATTTCATTTCTTTTGGGATCATTGCTTGGTTTTTGGACTTTGGCTTCACATATTTGGGTTTCTACATCAAGCCGAATCACTATTAGAATTTAGACTGGAGTCATATTATAAAAAAAAAAATTGAGCACAAATTGAATCATTGGTCCCACATGTGGCTTATAATGGTCGGTAGACTTATTTTGATAAAATATGTCTTACAACCAATATTAGTTTTCTAGATGCACTTATACATTATGCCAATGGCTATCATTCATAAGATTGATGCAATCTTGGCTAGATTCATATGCTATGGAAGCGATGCTTCTAGGAAGATCCATCTTGTTCGTTTTTTCCTTCTTGCCAAAGTTGTTTACAATGAGGGATGGGGGATATTGGATATGCTCTCATTTAATCGGGCACTCAAATGTAAGGGCTTATGGAGAGCACTGATTGGGAGGGGCATCTACTCTGATATTATCTGCAACAAATATATGGCTTATAAGGACCTTGAAGATTGGATAAAAGATGGTGCAAAAATTTACTCTACATCCTCATATATTTGGTGTAGTATGATGAGGAACACGCAATGGTTATTTTCTTCACTATGTTGGGAGGTCGTGTTAGCACCTAAATCTGCCTTAGGCTGAAGGAAGGCAAAATTCAGGGTAACCACAAACCATGCTCAGTCTGGTAGCTAGCCCTACCAGAACAGGAGAGGGCTCTCTCCGTGTCACGCTCAGTGAATAAGTAAACGAAATGGTCTGAGATGACTTACAGTGAAATATTGATCTTAGGCTAGTAAGTAAATATGGATACAAGAAGCAATTTGTTTTATGAATGACTGAGTTTCTGGGATGGTATGGGACCAACAGACAACAATGAGTAGAGAATTTAATACAAAGGCACAAATTATTTCATGAGGCAAGATAGGCGTAAAGTCTAACAATTTAGTTTGAAATAACGTGGAGTGGAGAGATTGCTTAGGAGGGTGAAAAGGGCATAAGTACATGAATCCTTTTCAACAGAAGAGAAACACACAGTGTGAAACTTTCCCACAGGCAGAGCAATAAAAATGAATTCTACCATATCTTACTTAGAAAATTTCATTGGAAATGAATATGAATGAACTATGAAACATAACGAGATACATATGAAACATAAGGAAAAACACATTTTCTACACTCACAACCACATGAATCTCATGAAACAGAGTTGCTACCTTTCATTAATCCTCTGTCAAAATATACAATGAAGAAACAGAGTTTCTTTCCCACAATCTCCGAGAAATTACAAGCCAACCAACCCTTTGCAAATAGTTTGCATACAATAAATAGACCATGCTATGAGGAGATAAAACGACCAAGAGTTGCGGAGTTTCTCAAATCATTACAAAATGGAGATGGAAAGCCAACCATTAGCTACAGGTGCAGCGTTACAAAAATGACAAATGGCTTGGGTGACCGTTTGCCTTCCTTTGCCACTTGGATAGAAGCCAAACTCTTTAAAATTTGCCTTAGTTGCCGAAAAAAGTGAAGTGTAGATGAGCAGGCCCACTTGGAGAAAGTCGCGAATCGAAATATCGCGAAACGGAGGTGAATTTGGCCCTTTTCTCTATATGCGTCGCGCCCAATTCTATATGTGCCACGTCACTTTGGAGGCTGTTTTGAGGCATGTACATGAGTCCCAAATGTGCCCAAGTGTGCTTGTTGGAAAGCCTGGCCTGTCTACTTTCCAACCCAAGTGGAATTTCTAAATTTGGTGCTCATTTACCTCTCCAAATATTCATTCCCCCAAGACTGCTTCCTGTGTGTCAAAATAGGGGCAGAGAGTTCATTGTTTGGGTGTTTTTGACCTCCTCGAGACTCAAATCATGCCCAAATTTCTTGTCCAAGCACCAGTAGTTGTGATTTTTCATGCTGAATCCAAAAATGCAAGCCATTTGTCATTTGGAGCTCCCAATATTAAGCGTCGCGCCAGTGGCGCGGCGCACAGGGAGAAAAAACTTGTGTTGTGACCAAAATTTTGCCATGTGACCAAAATTGCCCCAAAGTTCTTGAAATTTGGGCTGGAGGTTCTCTAAGAGGCACTATGCTAGGCCACAGAGGCTTTAGCGAAGATTCAAAGCTGATCTTGCTCTTTTTGCCTCTTTTTCTTCTTTGTTGCTTTGTTCAATTTTGCCTTCAAGCTCCTTATCCGAGCCTTCGAACTCATGTTCCGTGCCCTGTAATGATAAACCACCCACCTCAGTATGGTTTTGTCTTTGTCGGACTTCTCCAGTAGTCACTTAAGGTCCATGTTGATGTGCTCGAGCCAAGACTCACGGTCATTGTTAATCTCTTGCTCCAAGGGAGTGAGCTCGATCCTCCTATGCTGGGCAACTTGGCGATTCTCACGGTTGTTTTGCAGCTCCATGATCTCATGCTAGTCATCAAGCTATTTTTTCCTCTACTCCAAATACTTGATGATCCATTTGGCCCTCTCCAAATTGAGTGACAAGTCTTGGATCTCCGTGTTCTGCTCCTGGATGGTCATCCTAAGTTTGGCACTCTCCACATCTGCATCATCATCC
>APFE031240085.1:37691-51838 GCA_000404065.3 Pinus taeda | reverse complement strand
ACTCTTGTGAGCTGCCTCAAGAATCTGGCCTTAATGTAAGGCTCATAGTGTTGCCTATCCACCTTCTTTTTCTTGTGCCACTGTTCTCCAACATTCGGTATGCCGGTTGTGACTGAAATAGTTTCGATTGTCAATGTGAAGGTGACCCCGGCCAAGATACACTGACCTCCATGTAGGTGCAGCACAAAAAGACGGGCCAACTCATGATGAACTCTAACATTAGCCACCCTTTGACAAAATTCAAAACATGATAGATGCTGGAAACATGACATAGCAAGAGGGCAGGCCTGCAATTCAGTGAGGGTAGTTGGCTCATCCCTAACATGTTTGCCACTCTTATGATGCCTCCTGGGAGCCTGTTCTTCCGAGGATGAATCACTTTGTATCTCCATCTCATACTCTTATGAATGCTCTAATGCCATGACTGTTGTATGTACTGTACTTGGGCTGCCCTTTGATGATGGTGTGAAACTAGGTGTTGTTGTCATATCTGCCACCAAGGGTAACAATGAGAAAGACAGTATTAGGAGGGGAGTAATATGATGGGAATAGGGGCTATGGGGAGAATTTTGTTTAGGGATATGTAGGGGTGTTTGGGTATTTGATAAGGTAGGGTTTTGAGGTGTTATGTTGACAAATAAGAGGAGGGGATAGGGAATGGGGTTTGGAAATATTTTAGGGTAGGGGTAATAGGGAAAAATGAGATAGAAGGGATAGGGAAAAATGGTAGGAAAATAGAGCCTTGGCATCAACACCACAATTATGCAACCCTAGCAACAATGGCTTTTGGTGTTTTTTCAGTGGTTGGTTTTATGATTTTTGTGGCAATTAAACATAGCCATGAACCACCATAACATTCATAAACTTTGATGAGCAAGCCATAATATAGAGCCTACCTGTTGATTTGAGGGGTTTCGCAGGCAATTTGAGGCAATTTGGCACGATTTCGGGCCTTTCTGGGTGTGCGCCGCGTGCCAAACCCAGTGCGTCGCGCCCGGTGTGTGCGCCGCACCCGGTGTGTGCACCGTGCCCTTGTAAAATTTGCACTGTGGGGTGGCTTTGTGTGCGCCGCGCCTTGTGTGTGCGTCGCGCCCCTCTGTGTGTGCGCTGCGCTCTGGAAAACAACTCTCACTCAGTCTTAAACACGCACTTTGCTCTCCTAATCACTTTGCAATGTTTCTCTATGACCTTGATTTGCACAATAACTTTGTTTGCTTGTGGAAACCTCTATTTAAAGACTTTGAAGTCATGGGTTAAATTTTTGCTTCTTCAAAAACCCATTTTGCTAATGCTATGTTTTGACACTTTTCACTGATTTAATGCAACACTGAATTTCATTTTTCCCTTTGAAATTTTAGCTCAAATGATGAAATTTTCAGCACTCTTTGCAGGGATTGCATGACAAGGCATTTGGCCATGGAAACCATGACTGCACCTGAAGAAATCAACTGACGACTTTTTTGAAAATTTTGTCACAAATGACACTGTTTGACTTTTCTTCAAAACAGAGTTTTGAAGAACAGTCGAAGTATATCAACATGACAATGAAACTCTCTGAACCATAACTTTGTAAGGGCCTCACTCTGGCCTAGATGGCTTTATTGGACATAGTTAAAGACCAAATTGATTAATCCCTAGACCTAATTATCGAAAATGACTTTTGTCCCTTAAAGGACCGGACCTTGACTATTATGGACTTTAGTGATCATTGACAAAAGACCTAAGCAAACAGGAGCCAGACGTGAGGGGAAATGACTAGCATGACCTTTTCCGTCAGATTATGGCATGCCCCTAGCAGAATGTAGCTAGGTGAATGGAGCATGACTCCTAAAAGTGAAATGCATAAAGACTTTTGATCTCTGATGGAGGACTGACCAGGCCGACTCTAACATTGGCTCCAATGGGGGATGGTAGCTCCTTGGAGGTGCCAAGAACACATATCTCTAGAAGAGCTAAACAGTGCCTTCGTCCATTGGGCTATGGAGTCATTATTTCGACAAACAACACAGGACTCTGACTCGTTTATGAAACTGAAATGACCAAAAAACTGACTTAAATTTGACATTGAAATGACTCGAAGACTAACTTGACAAACTCAAACCAAACTGAAATTAAAATGGTATTTACAATGATAGTGGAAGCAACGTTAATAACTCAGAAATGGTACTGCTTGAGCATCCAACCACTGATCTACCCTCCTGGACAATCTTCCCTGTTCATTTCCTTCAGAAGAAAAGCATTCTGACCCCGATATACTGCAATTTTAAAGGGACCTTTCCAGAGGTTCTCGAACTTACCGTGCTTACCTTTTTCCTCATTCCTTGCATCCCACTTCAGCACCACATCATCCTACTGAAATTTGTCTGCCTTTTCTTTTCTGTCACAAATTTTCTTTATGTTCTCCTGCAATTTGGATGTGTTCTTGAAAACTTCTTCTCTGGTCTACTGCAAGTGGACCATTTGATTCAACCTTCTCTGCATGGGATCTTCTTCACTACTGGCCTCCTGAAGAAGTTTGACTACCGGGGCAGTGAGAGAGGTAGGAAATACTATATCAACTCCATAAACAAGCTCGAAAGGTGATGTACCTATGGATTTCTTTTGACTAACCCGATCTGCCCACAGTGCATTGACCAACCTCTTATGCCAGTCTTCTTATTTATTTCTAGCAACTTCTTGATGATGTTGACCAATGATTTGTTCGAAGACTCCGCCAATCCATTGCCTTGCAGATGATAGGCAGTTGAGTGACCCAAAATGATGTGATATTTATGACAAAACTATACCATCCTTTTGATTTGAAAGTTGTTGCGTTATCAGTGATTAACTTATTTGGGCAACCAAAGCAAGACAATATGTTATTTTCAAGGAATGAAATGATTACCACATTAGTAGCTTGTCTAGTGGGAACTGTCTCGATCCATTTCGTGAAATAATCTGTCGCTGTGAGGATCCATCTATGCTGATCGGAAGAAGCGGGATGAATTTCACCAATGAAATCCAATCCCCATTGTTGGAAAGTGGCACTCACCTCTATAGGCTTAAGTGGTAAAGGCTGTAACTTTTGCTTTGCTTCGAAAATCTGACACTTATCACAATGGCTGACCATATTATATACATCAGCAAACAATGTCGACCAATAGTAACCTGCTCTCAAAATTTTATTTTCTGTTGACTTCCAAAAAAGGTGACCACCACAATCTCCTTGATGGCAGTCCTCCATGACCTTCTTTGCTTCCTTTTCCACCAAAAAATTTAACAAAACACCACTGGGATCTTTCTAATACAGTGCAGAATTTAGAATGCAAAACTTGGCAGCCTTCAACTTGAGTGTTCTCAATTTGTTTCTAGTCATGCCAGGTGGTGGTGACAAATTTTTAAGCACATATATGATATCTGAATACCACAAAGAAAGAGAAAACATTTTAGATACCTGAATTGACGATCCTTTCTCATCCTTATCGGACATAGCAACGATCAGATTTATGTCCCAGGCATACGAGTTTGATTTGGCCATTAACTTTGCCAATCCCTGTCCTTTCACTAGCTTTGTGGGCTTTATTTCCACATCATATTCCAGAAAGGCTATAATCCACTTGCCTCATCTTCCTTTCAGATCGGTCTGTACTAAAACATCTTTGACAGCAGCATTAGGAACATAGGCCAAATTATGAGAATGTAGAATATATACCCGGAAATCTTTCAATGCCTTCACAAGTGCAAGGGCTTGTTTCTCAATGATGTTGTATTTTAAGGCTACATATCTTATAGCTCTGCTAAAGAATGCAATGGGTCTTTCATGATCATCTCTTTTCTGCAATAACACAGTTTCCATAGTGTGCTCTGAAGCAAATGAAAACAATATGAAATCCTGAGTGTAGTCCGAGCTGACTAGAATTGGAGCTGAAGAAAGAGTCAATTTGACCAAATTGAAAGATTTTATAGCCTACTCCGTCCATTTCACTTGGCTATCCTTCTTAAGCATGTTTGTCATCTCTCTTAGGTGCTCAGCAAGATTAGGTACAAAGCAGCGTAGAAAATTCATTTTACCATTGAAAGATTGTATCTCTTTTTTATTTCGGGGCAGATCGATTTGCTGAATTGCTTACACATGTGTTGGGTCAATACGAATGCCATCTTTTGAGATAATGTGCCCAAGTAGTTTGCCTTCCTCCATGGCAAACAAGCTCTTCTTCGGATTCAATGACAAGCCATATTTTTTTCACTTTTGAAAGACAGTTTTTAGGTGGTACATGTGCTCTTCATCAGATTTGGAAAACACCGTCAAATCATCCAAGTACACAACCAAAAAGATATCCTTCTCATTTGCAAAAGCCAACTCCATTACACGCTGAAATGTGGCACCTAGGTTCTTCAAACCAAAAGGGATTTTAGCGTAATGAAGGGTTCCCCATGGAGTGGTGAACGTTGTCTTGTCTCGGTCATCTTCATGGACAGAAACTTGGTTATATCCGGAATAACCATCAAGTAGTGACATACGAGATGCTCCCACTACTCGCTGAAGTATATGGTCCATTTTGAGTAGTGGATAGTTGTCTTTCAATGAAACTTTATTAAGATTTCTAAAATCAATGCATAAGCGAATCTCACCTGACTTCTTTTGTATGGGCACCAAGTTAGAGATCCAATCCGAAAATCTGATGGGCACAATGATCCCTGATTTGTACAACCTGTTGATCTCCTTTTCAATAGATGGCGGCAATTTTAGATTTAACCTTCTTAACTTCTGTCTGAATGGTTTTTGATTGGGCTTGATGGGTATAGTGTGCTGGATTATATTGGTATCATATGTCTTTAAGTCAGAATAGTCCCAAGCAAACACATCTGCAAATGAAGACAGCAAACTGATATATTTGTCCTTGATCTTTGGTGGCAGTGCTTTGGACAATTTTACCAATTTAGGATTAGCAGTTGTTCCGATATTGACCTCTTCCACACCCTTCTCTGTTGGCTGCAATGTTGGCTTGCGGGCTACATCATCTTGATCAAAAATTTCTTCTAAAGGTATCAAGCCTTTAGGAATAACGTTATTCTTCAGCTGCAACACGTCCATTTCATTGATTTGTACCTCATCTATACCATTACCTATACCATCGTCATTTTCTACATCAATTGAGGTCTCTTTGAACTTGCCTTTGTTTTGCAGAAAATCATCAATCTCCTCATCATCTTGGAAAACTTGCCAATATCTCTGATTGTCTAGAACAGTTGGACGATGCTTGACATGGATTTCGAATTTATTACTAGAGTTCATTGGGATCTTCAAACTACTTGCTGCCTTAGTGTTGGAGAGGTAAATCCCCTCTATGGATAGAGGTGATCCCTACTAGCCCAGAACGGATCTAGCAACAATCAAACAATGCTATCACGCAGGTTCCTAATTGCAAATAAAGAGTAGGTGATGAATACCTACTTGAGATCCAACGCTTTAGTTCGTAGAAGAGATGGCGCTCGCGTTCCTTTGCCTTGGCCAGTCACAATCCTCCACTATCCACGTGAATGGACACCTGCACACAAAGAGAACAAACACAAAACCAAGCGTGAAATCTAATATATGCAATTATACATCAGTCAGGAAGGATATAATTCAACATCAACCATTACAAGTACAACGAGAATGGAACAATAATGATAGTCATCTATTTATAAATATTCAACAAAGGAGAATACAACCAGTGTCCTGATGTCAAGTCCTCCTTTGGCTGGGTGCTCAGCTACACAAGTCTTGCAAAAGCTTGAGGGGGTGAGGGACAAGCTCTCTCTCTCTTTAGTGACAAAGTCTCCTTACTTAGGGAAAGCCTTATGGATACAAAGAAGGCTTCTTGCAACTCCAACCTTTTGATGTCTTCCTTTCAGCACAAGTATTGCCGCAAGAGTCAAAGCTATTAGAACCAAAACTAGCTTGCTCAAGCCATAGGAACAAGCTTTTATAGAGGAAAAGAAAGAGATAAGGTCAATCCCCCACAATCATGGATTTGGCCTCATCACTTGGAAACTTCCATGGAATGGTGGCAAACAACTTTCCATCCAAGGAGATTCGAAGCCAAACCATCCTTACTCAACTTGGAATCAGTTTGGTGAATGAGGTGGATAGAAACTTCGGAGGTTTGAGTGGTTAAGAATTTTTCCCAAACTAGTTGGCGCGATTGCGACTCTGAGACAGAGCGCCAATGGCGCGCCCTTTAATTAGGATTTTCCCCATTGGCACGGGCATAACACAAGGCACCAGCGCTAATGCAAAAAGGGCTATTTTTAGGGGCAATGAGCAGGAGATGTCTTAAGGGAATATGAAGCTCATGTTTAGAGGTAAATAAGGCAAGTGGTTTCAAGTCTCATCACTTCTCACAAGTCCCAGAACGGGTCCTCCAAGATGCCGGAGAGGGGTAACAGGGATGGTGACAAACGGTGACAAATTACTGTGTAACAGATGCCCCCAAAAGCATGAGGCCCGAGAGAGAGAGGGGTGAAGTGCTTTACAAGAACATGTGTGACTGAAACACTGCCGTCGGAGAACCTGCGAAAAGAAGTACAACTGATATCTCAAGTACATGATATATATGTGGTATGGGCGCAGCCATCCGTAACAGAGTATAAAACTGGATCCCAGGCATGGACGCAGCCATCCGATGAGGATCTATAAATGAACTCAGGTATGGGCGCATCCATCCAATGAATAAGTCATGTAATGATTACAAAAATCCACAAAATGCAACCCGGACGTAAAACATGCACAATCCGGGGTCTTGCGCTCCAACCCGACCCGAACGTAGTACAAGTTCAAGCATGTGAATAGGGAGTTGAATTCAAACAGGCATGAACATCGTCTGATTACCAGCCAATGATGAAAGTTGTTAACAGACGCGAGAGTTGCCACCAATAATGACGATGGTCCTCAAGGTACTATAAGTACAATCCACGGCATGCAAATGAATGAGTCGGTGTTGAACACCCGTAGAGTCATCTGATCGGAGGCCAATGATGAAAACCTTGCGTCGAACATGAAGAGCCTGCCATTGAGGCATGCAGGCTCCAAGGTACCTGAAGGGAGTCTATAGGTCACCTTCCTGGATAATGAGCTGAAGTCGACAGGAAGTGATCTTCGTCGAAGGTGGGCCATAATGTTTCCCACTTCATCGACATGAGACGGAAAGAGACAATATGTTTTGTGTGAGATATCGGAGGGAGGTTGAGTATTCTTGCAGAGGCCAACTTCTCTTGAACATATCGGTGGCACAACGACGGATTTGGCAGTATTTGAGGTCAAATGATCAGGGATCATGATGACAAGACGATGAGCAGATGAAAAGTCAAATAGGATAACCCAAACCCATGGAGGAAAATGTGAAATGAGATGAGATGTCCCCACCCAGACACGAATGCAAACAGTGCCATGTTGAAGAGCGACATACTGCCGATGACGACGATTATGATTCCTTTATTTCCCCCACCATTTCTAGTGAGTACCCCGGTTATTTTTGGATAACAAGCTTGACGGGGATAGCATATGCTTGAAGGGCATCATTTTGACGGAATCCGATGTCATTAAGTTTTAACGAGTCTGACAAAGGAAGAACTCGGTGTCTTTTCATGTTTAGAGAGTTTGAAAAGACAGCGAAAAGAAAACTCCAGGGGTTTCCTTTTTCGTAGAGTAGTGTCTCTCGAGCCCAAAAAAGTATAAAACTATGCTTGAAAGAACCGCCCGATCATTACGACCGAGGAGTACTTTTCGTAAGTAGTGACATCGATCCGAAAAAGTAAAAAAATGATTGATATCACGTCGTTTCGTTTCCATTAATGAACCTGAAACGACAAGGGTCTGACAATCTTTTCATGCTTTATACGGTCGGGAAAAAGAGTTTAAAAAGGACCGCCTCTTATTTACTTTTAACGAGTCAAGAGGAATAACCCGGCAATCTTTTCATGTTTAGCGAGTCAGAAAAGAGCTAAAGATGACTCCATAGAGACTTTTTCGTGTATTTACTGAGTCCGAAAAAGTATAAAATACAACTCATTTCAACGTCAAAGCTGCGCAAGAGACCTGTCGCTACACAAGAAGTAAACGTAAAACCCATTTTCGACCAAAAATACATTAAATTACTCAAAAATAACCTTTTTAAACCAAAAATGAGTTAAAAAGCTTATAAATAGGGTGAAAATGTAAAATTAAAATTACTTTTACCATTTTACCTCTTGAAGAGTGAAAAGAGTCCATTTGGGAGGAAAACTTCAGGCGACAATTGTGATCAATCCAAGCAACCATTTGCGACTTTGTCAGTTCCAGGTAAGAGGCGCTTCCCTTAGCTCCATTTTCATACCATTTTTAATTTATTTAGTTCCTGATTGGGCCCCAGCAAGGGGGAATTGCAAAATTAGGGCTTCGCCCCATTGGCGCGGGTATCTAGCGCGGACCCGCACTAATGGGGTAAAAAACCCAAGGGAGCCATGCCATTAGTGCGACTGTTTTAAGAACAGTTGCGCTAACCGCGCGACCCAATCTTTCCCATGTTTTTTCCCGTTCAAATTGAATTTTCTCTGGATTAGCATTTGTCTAATGTTCTAATGAAGAAAATTTTGTCCTTGTGGGTGCAGGAAACAGGTCAAAATGGTGGTAGTATGGAAACAGCGAGAACATGACATTATTGATGCCTCAGCCATTGAGGACGAAGGGTGCATGAACGCCCTGAGGGACTGCGGCCTTAAGAAATTCTTCCTTACATCATCCATGTGGGCGCAACCTGAGTTGCTGTAGTTTATCATTGATGCTTGGGACGTAGACGACCAAGTGTTTCGTCTGTGGAATCAGACCTTAGAGCTCGAGGTCTCCGATGTGTATTTCATTACGGGATTATCGCGGAGAGGGGCGGTTCCTATCTTGACAGGTAGTAGACCTTCTGGGGAGAAGGTTGGTGAAGTGAAAGCTCGAGTGTGCCCCGAAGCACAATTCGGGCAACAGAGTGCAAAGGTGTTGATCACCACCATCCGCGATTTGACGCTGAAAGCCATCCTCTTCACCATCACACGCACAGCTGGGGTACAAGCGCCCCATGAGGCCAGCAAGAACCACCTGATCCTAGCGACTGAATGCCTCAGTCCGACCGTTTTTAACTGGGCTGTCGCGGTGACTACTAACATTAAAAGGCAGCTCACCAATTGCAAGCGAGCTGAGACGAAACAGTTTGCATATGGCTCCATCGTGGTATCGTTCTTCCTGGAACAAATACCACTATTCCAGATTCAGAGAGTTGTGGTGGCAGATCCATTGCCATAAGAGCCTAGAGTGGCTCGCTGGGCAGCACTGATGCCCAGGGGAGGAGGAGGCTAGGAGATGTCATGGCATCCCGAGTTCTTCATATGGCTCCGACAGCAGTTCATCATGATCCAGGATTGGCCGTATGTGGGGACCAGTTTCATGGGAGACCCAGACCTTCCACTACCAGAGGGGGAGGAATGGGAGGAGGAGCTAGGTATGCACTCCTCATTTTTGATGTTTTCTATTTTTTTTGTCTTTTTCGATACATGCATGTTCTAATAATGATTATATATATATGTGCAGATGTGGGCCCAGAGCGAACAGCCAAGCTATCCCTACAGCGCGAAGAGGCCAACCCGCAGCCGACCCACCGGCTGTGGGGGAGGAGTTGATTCACAATCTCGAGGGGCTTGCCCAATGGATTCCTGGTTATGCCAAACTGGCAGATGTTCCTCTTGCTTACCAAAGGCATACAGTAGGGGTGTCGACTCGCGTCCACTGTCTGCTGAGATGATTGGTGTGGGCGGTGATGTGTTATCATGAGCACCACCGTGCTTAGGCTTCTAGACTTTATTTTCTACATACACATTTTTTGAGAGACATGTGTCTCAGATGTACCGGGAACACAGACTCTATCCAGACATGTACATTCTATTTTTTGAGTGCCTCAGTGTGCCACACGATATAGATAATATATAAATAATATATATATTATAATATATATAATATATATATATATATAATATATATAATAAGATATATATATATATATATATACATGGTGTTTTTATTATATCTTATGCTTCCTGTATTTTGTTGATTTACATATTATGCAAATGCCTGTCCAATACATAGTTAGTCAATGCATCGGTTACTGCATTAAGTCTCCTTGGAATGTGATGATAAGTAATGTAATCAAAATCTCTTTCCAATAACTTAACACGTAAATACAACCTTAAAATGCGATGATCTCTGACGGAATATCGTTCGTTGAGCTGGTGGACTACAAGTTGAGAATCTAAGTTTACAACCAATGAGCGGATTCCAAGGTTAATCGCCTCGGCTAATAATTCAATTACAACACTATATTCAGCCACATTGTTCGTTGTACAACCCAGACACACTCCTTGAATGTCTACTAACTCACCATGAGGATCGTAGATCACCCATGCCACAGATGACAGATTGCGAGTACTGCGGGGGAAGCACCATCAGCGAAACCAACGTAAGGTGATCCAGACATTTGTTCAAGAAGCAAAAGACACAATAAGCGGTGATCATGCCGACACACTGAGATAAAAATTAAATAAACACGCACACACACAACACATTGTTAAAAAGCATATGCATGTACAAAATAAAAGAGAGAGCGCCTAGACTCAGGCATAATATTTCTTAAGATACAGCCCGTTGCGGGACCTATCCAGGGGATTGCCTTCATAATCTATCAGCTCATAAGCACCTATTTGTAAAACTCTTTTCACAATATAGGGCCCATGCCACATTGGCTCGAGTTTTCCTGCCCCCAGCTTATCGTTAGCTTGATCGTAGAGCAGTACCAGATCTCCCTCGATGAAAGAGCGGGGATTAACAGTGTTATCGAAGTGAGTTTTCACTCGCTTCTTTTGAGCTTCGATAGCTAGGGAGGCTAGACGACGTGTCTCATCCAGTTGTTCCAAGTAAAGAAGCCACTCTTCTACAGGAGTAGTATCGGGGAGTAACTCGATGGCTAATTTGAGTGAAGGAATCTCACACTCAATGGGAAGGGTTGCCTCTAGTCCATATACTAATTGAAAAGGGGTGAAACCGGTGGCATCCTTCACGGAGGTTTGGTAGGTCCACAAAGCAGAGAACAACATCAAATGCCAACTAGACTTGTGCATGCCAACAGTTCTTTGAAGCATTGTGACCAAGACCTTGTTCACGGCTTCCACTTGACCGTTTGCCTGAGGATAGTACGGAGTCGAACTATCATGCCTAAGTCCTAGTTGGGTTGTCAACTCGGCCATCATATGATTACGGAAATGTTTTCCGTGATCAGTGACAATGGCTTGTGAAACCCCGAACTGAAAAATGACATGGTTAAACAGAAACTGCGCCGCGGTATGACCATCTTCCGACAATGTGGGCATCGCCTCGGCCCATTTTGTAAAGTAATCTACAGCAACGATGATGTAACCATGCCCCCCGGCCGAGCGAGGGTTACATGTCACATAATCGATGCCCCATTTGGCAAAGGGGCCTACGGTCACAACGGGGTGCAACGGGGCAGGGGTTGCACGCATCTTCCATTGGTAAATGTGACATTCGTGACAAGAACGGACGGCAAGAATGCAGTCCTTGAAAATGGAAGGCCAGAAGTAGCAACCACGGAGGATTTTCTGTGCGGTGGCATATCCAGACATGTGACTGCCACAAGCACCAGAGTGGCAGTCATTCAGAACTCTTTCAGCTTCTTCGAAGGTTAAGCATCGGTGAAGAACCGAATCAACACCGAGGCGGTACAGGGTGTCCCCAACTATGCGATATGGTTGGGCTTGGTGACGAATCCGTCGATGAGTGTCTTTCGAGGTCTCGGGGTGGAAGGAGGATGTCTGCAAGTAGACAATGATGTCCCCATACCAAGGATCAAGGGTGCTGATAAGGAAAAGAGTTTCATCTGGAATAGACTCCTCTATCTGCGAGGAAGTAGTGGCGGATGGCAAGGAACACAAAAGTTCAGCAAAGACAAGTGATTTCTTGGACTTGAACGCAGTAAATTCCAAGTCAAACTCTTGGAGGATTACGATCCACTTTGAGTATTTGCCCCCCAATAATTGTCGTGAAAGAATGTAGGTCATGGGGTTGCAATCTGAAATCACCGTCGTAGTACGCAACAAAATGTAGTGACGGAAACGTTGGACGGTGCAGACAGCAGGGAGGGCCAACTTCTCGACATATGCATATCGAGTCTCTGTATCTAGTAAGTTGCGACTAAGATAATAAATGACATGTTCGATTCCATCATCGTCATCTTGGACCAAAACCATATCGATAGTGGTATCGGCAGCGGCCAAATATAGTGTATAGTCACGATGATAATTTGGAGGCCGTAACAAAGGGGCGGAAACTAGGAGAGTTTTGAGACGAGCAAAAGACTCCTCGGCTATGGCATCCCATCGGAATGGGGTGTCACACTTAAGTAACCCAGTAAAACCCTTTGCCACTTCGGCATAGTTTGGGATGAACCGTCTGAGAAAATTAGCTTTTCCTTGCACGCTCTACAATTGCCGCAAAGTAGCAGGGGGAGGAAGATTCACAATTTCCTTGACTTTAAGGGGATCCAAACGGATGCCCTCTCGGGAGACGATAAACCCGAGAAGTCGACCAGATTCGATGCAGAAGACACATTTATGCGGATTTAATCGGATATTATAGTGTCGACAATGAAGAAAAATCTTACGAAGATGCGATGGGTGGTCCGCGCGCTTAGCTGAATGAGTGGGAAGGCCATCCAGATAAGGTTGTACGATGTGCCTGATATCGTGGAAGGCATAAGACATCGCACGCTGAAAGGTAGCGCCGGCATTCTTAAGACTGAAGGGGAGTTTTCTGTAAGCAAAAGTGTCCCACGGACAGATGAAGGCCGTCTTGTGTTGATCAGCCGGGGCGATATTAATCTGGTTGTAACCAGAGAAGCCGTCCATGAAAGAATATATTTCACTGCCCGCACACTCGTCAATGAGTTGATCAATGAATGGCGTGGGATAGTTGACTTTTGGGCAAGCTCTATTAATGTCGTGGTAATCGACACAGATGCAAATGGTACCCTGTTTTTTATCGATAGGGACAATATTTGAGACCCAATCTGTCAGTGGGATGGGATAAATAAATCCAGCTTTCAGAAGCTTTTCAACCTCTGCTTTGATAGCTGCCACCTTACGAGGGTGCACGGGACGCAAACGCTGACGAACAGGTTTGGCCCCGGGATACGTCGGTATCTCGTGAACTACCGGGCATTTCTTCGTAGGACCATGCAAAGACATCGTGAAATTCGCAGAAGAGTGCGATATAAATCTGAATCTCCTCAGGAGTGCAGGTGACTCCTATATAAATGTTCTCGACAATCCCTGGCTTAACAGAGATGTCGATAGGTTGCATGTGCGTGATGTTCCCTAGATTCCCTTCGGACAATGTGTGATAAATCTGAATGGGCATCTGAAGAGGTTGAGAAGGGAGACATGGAGCAAACTGCTCGAGACAAAGCAGTGTTTCCCAAAGGGTAGGGAGAAAGGAGGAACGGTGGTGAAGAGGAAACCACGGATGTTCTTCCAGAGACATAGTCTCTATGATAGCCTCATCGGAAGGAAATATTTCCTTTAATGGGTCCGAGGAGGTGCATTCTCCGAACCAGGGAGGAAAATCATCTAATTCAAGAGCCCCACTCGTGACGGTGGATTGATTATGAGAGGTCGATGCAGCAACAATTTCGATGTAGTTGAGCTCGGCTGGACTCAACGGCATCTCCTCACCCCAAGATTCTATCTGGTCGATGGAGGGGAGGGTCCAAGGATCAGAACGAACCAAGATCATGGAGATCGAGGCGAAGTTGGGAGGTGGGAGGGAGAAAACACCCATAAGGGCGGGTTCTTTGAAGAGCCTGGCTCCCACACTCTCAAACGGAACAGAGGTATGCTCAACGAATGGTACGTTTCCCTCAGAAGAGGAAGCGAAGAAAGAAAGCTGGTCGACCGTGAAAATTTTCCCTTGATGGGGGAAACGAATGACACGGAAGAGGGATGAAGCCACAACACGCATGGCATACGTCCAACTCCGGCCCAGAAGGAGGTTATATGTGAGATTTGCGTCAACAACCTCAACTTCTACTTCCACAGTC
>APFE031240085.1:12270-25500 GCA_000404065.3 Pinus taeda | reverse complement strand
CCTGTGAAGTGCTGAAGAGGTTACGGGAGATGAAGTCCTCCCAAGCAATGCCCTGCAATCCCAACTGATGATCCACCGAAATCCGGATAAGAGAAAAGTGATAAACACTGTTAAGTTGCTGCTGAGGGGTCTTATGTTGCATGAAGGTGTTCATCCTCTCTATGTTCCTGCAAATGAAAAATGGGAGGTTCATCATCCGTACCCTGGTAAAGTGCATGAGCAACCTGATGTGATAGGCATATAGACGAGAGAACCTCCCCTCACTGCTGAAGTATTTCATGATCAATTTCATGAGTGGAGCATATTCCTCTTTCAAATATCTGAATGGAAAGACTCTTGTGAGCTACCTCAAGAATCTAGCCTTAATGTAAGGCTCATAGTGCTGCCGATCCACCTGCTGTTTCTTGTGCCACTGTTCACCAACATTTGGTATGCCGGTTGCTAATGAGATAGTTTCGGGTGTTAGTGTGAAGGTGACCCCGGCCAAGATAGAGTGACCTCCATGTAAGTGAAGCACAAAAAGATGGGCCAACTGATGATGAACTCGAACATTAGCCACCCTTTGACAAAATTCAAAACATGATAGATGTTGAAAGCATGACATAGAAAGAGGGCAGGCCTGCAGTTTTGTGGGGGTAGTTGGCTCATTCCTAACGTGTTTTCCACTTTTGTGATGTCTCCTGGGAGCCTGTTCTTCCGAGGATGAATCACTTTGTGTCTCCATTTTATACTCTGATGAATGCTCAGATGCCATGACTACTGTGTGTACTGTACTTGGGCTGCCCTTTGATGATGGTATGAAACTAGGTGTTGTTGTGATATCTGCCACCAAGGGGAACAGTGCAAAAAGGGAGTGTTAGGAAAGGAATAATATGATGGGAATAGGGGTTATGGGGAAAATGTTGTTTAGGGATGTGTAGGAGGGTTTGGGTATTTTTATAGGGTAGGGTTTTGGGGTTTTATAGTTGACAAATGAGTGGAGGGGATAGGGAATAGGGTAGGAATGTTTTAAGGTAGGAAGAATAGGGAAAAATTGGATAGGGGAAATAGGAAAAAATGGGATGGGGGGGAAGGGAAAAATGGAGAAAAGGGGAAAAAATGAGAGGGAGGAAGAACCTTGGCATCCACACCATAATTTTGCAACCCTAGCAACAACGACTTTGATGTTTTCTAGTGGTTGGTTTTATTAGTTTTTGTTGTAATTACACATAGCCATGAACCATCATAACCTTCACAAAAATTTGATGAGCAAGCCAAGAGACAGACCCTACCTGGAAATTAGAAGGAATTCCAAAAATTTTTATGCAATTGGGAACAATTTCGAGCCTCTGTGGGTGTGCGCCGCGCAAAAAACCCAGTGCGCCACGCTCTTTATATGCGCTGCGCCCTTGTTTTTTTAACACTGTTGGGTCGCGCTCTGTGCGCCGCGCCCTCTATGTGCGTCGCGCCCCTCTGTGTGTGCACCACGCCCTGGAAAACGCCTCCAATCTCACTCCAAACATGCACTTTGCTCTCCCAATGACTTTGCAATGTTTCTCTATGACCTTGATTTGCACTATAACTTGGCTTCTTGTGGAAACTTGTATATAAAGACTTTGAAGTCATGGGTTTAGTTTTTTCTTCTCCAAAAACCCACTTTGCTAATGTTTCATTTTGGCTTTTTTTCACTGAGTTAATGCAACACTGAATTTCACTTTTCCCTTTGCATTTTTAGCTAGAATGATGAAATTTTCGGCACTCTTTGCAAGGGTTGCATGACAAGGTATTTGGCCACGGAAACCATGACTGCACCTGAAGAAATAAATTGGAGACTTTTTTGAAAATTATCACACATGACACACTGTTTGACTTTTCTTCAAAACAGAGTTTTGAAGAACAGTCGTAATTTGTCAACATGACGATGAAAATCTCTGAATCATAACTTTCTAAGGGCCTCCCTCTGGCCTGCGTGGTTTTATTGGACATGTTTGAAGACCAATTTATTTGATCCCTAAACCTAATGACTGAAAATGAATCTGATCCATTAAAAAATCGAACATTGACTGTCATGGACTTTAGTTAACCTTGACAAAAGACCTAAGCCAGCAGGTGCCAGAAATGAGGGGAACCGACTAACAAGACCTTTTCCGTTAGATTATGGCATGCCCCTAGCAGAATGCAGCTGAGTGAATGGAGCGAGACACCTAAAAATGAAATGCATAAAGAGTTTTGATCTCTGACGGAGGACTGACAAGACCGACTCTAACAGACCCGTGGTATTGTAACTGAAAAATAAGTAACAAGTTGCATTTTGTAGAAGGACAATTTTGTATGCCACAATGTAGCTTTTACAGTTATTCTCTGTTTTAATAAAAATTTTCTTTGTGGTTTTGTTTATTGGGTGTTCTACAATTTTCTTCTGACATTCCAATTTTTCAGATCTTGGGGGCCTCCTCCAAGATCCATTTCAATTTTTTAGATCTTGGGGGCCTCCCCCAAGATGCTAGATGACTTGCATTTTAAATCTATTCTTGAGAACAACAGGAGTGTTACAGTTGTAAAAATGCTGAAAATAAAAATGCTTTTGTATAACTAATTCTGTTTAATGAAAGGAAAATGTTCTTCAAACTTTGTTCCCTGGTTCTTATGTGCCATATCTTCATTTTGTTTGGAGGATAAACGTCAAAGAAATCATCAAAACTTTTACACATCACATCACTTAATCAACATTTTCACTTCACATTACATTGATCACATTAATCAACCCTTGCACATCAAGCAATCAAAAATAGAAATCAACCTTTCAACATTAACAAAAAACTCATCATTAGACATCAATGCCAACATTACCAAAAAATCCCACAAATTGATAACACTACCATGTGTATTATCTGGGTATTGTTTGCATTTGGAATCCTCCTTACTTATTCTCCTTTCAAAAATACCCCTTACAACTGAACACCTCTTCCACTCTGGTTTGTTCATTTGTTGGCTCACCTAATCTCTTTTCACAATGTGTTCTTAGGGTTGTCCTTGGTTTCTTTTTGGAAAAAAAAATTATTCGACGTGGTCTTTAAATTTTACAAATGGAAAAATCTTCCCAATTCTCACACAGTTGATATCAAAGAAACATAATTTATAAACACATGCAACAAGTTCTTTTAGGTGGTAATTCGAAAGGTCAAATCGATCCCCACCTTAAGCCCATCTAAAATTCACTCTCAATTGTTCCTGTATCCATTTGCTGAAATGAAGCCTCATGGAATACTTGTCTTATTTGATAAATAATGCACTATTTTTATGTTGTAGATATATGTGTTAAAAGAGACTATTCTGAAGATAAATGAAGATCCACTGCCTTAATAATGTTCTACATCTTCCTCAGGGATAAGCACACCATGTTTCACCTCTCAAATTATGATACACTATATAAGTCTTAATTGTTGTCAACAACCTTCTATTGTGTTCCGGAAAGACTATGCCACCATGACACTTTATAAAATTGAGCCCTACATAAACATTTTCCATTCTGGGTTATTCAAGCAAAGTCAACCCATTTTCCAAAGGAAGACATATTATTATTCATTATTTTTTACAAATGAAACATAGCAAGGAAAAAAAAAAAACATTTCTCACTTCTCTAGCAAAGTCTTAAAAGCTTCATAAATCAAACATGGTTCAGATATGTGATGATGCATTTGAAAACACATTGTCTTTCTGCATATGTCGTTATATTTTATGTTCACTGGAAATATATGAAGGCTATATGTTTTCTCACAATTTAATAATTAAAGCTCCAAGCATAACGACGAGCTTTTGATTATCTTTTCCAAAAATTAATGTCTTTCTTCAAGTTTCATACATCAAAATAATCACATGTATTTATGTAGCAATGCAGTCCTAAATTCGTTGATCAACTTGATTACTGTAACATGCATGAACCAATCCTTCCCTTTCACAATATTTTCCCATGAAATATTCTTGCATACACCCTTACATTTGCATAGACTTGATTATAAATCAGAATGTCTTTTCTGATTGCAAACTAATGACTTGGAGAACATGTATATAACATATTTATTTGCTTTCCATATATACACATCATGAGTTTTCATAACAGGAGATCTTTTAACAACATAAGGAGAATAGCAAAGGGAAGGAAATTCATAAGGATCTTGAGCTCTCATAGCTTGCATGTTTTGTTTTATGGTTTCGGTTTACATACACTTTTTATTTCAACATGTGTTTTATGGGCACAAATTTAAGTTTTAGTTTCAGTATACACATATGATGCACTAACAATATATTGATTCTGGATCTTGGCACACTTTTCAACATTATTTCACAATATGGTTTCAACATGATATTTATTACAAGAACATTATGTTTACAAAGGATGGAATGTTGTTTTTTGAAGTTATGTGCTGATATATTATGATGAGTTCGTTATATTTATATGCTCAGTTTTATGGTCATTCACATGCACATTTATATGGGGGATACCAGGGATTTTCATGGTAGCTTTATATATGATGGATATTTTTTTAGGATGCATTCATTTCTTTTGTGGATGATAAGATGGGAAGCACATGGATTAGTTTTATATTATATTTTTATATAATGATTATTTTTATGAGCCATAAGGGTATATGATAGGGATATTTTAGTGTCATATATATGCTTTTTATTAATGACATACATGTTGAGGAATTAGGAGTATATTTTTCAGACCATATATTTCAAATTATTATTATTTTATTATGAGCACATGTTATGTTGGGAGTCATAAGTGAATTATTAGTCTTATTAAGGATACAAGTAGGGCTCTCTCAAAAAAATATAATTAAAGGTTTAGCTAACTTTTAACATTTCCTTTAGAACTCTCTTTTCTCGAATGATAAAAAAATATATTAACATAAAAGAAAAAATAATCTCTTAAACAATTAGACTCTGTAACTATTTCAAATGCATACAAAAGGGAAATCAACCTATGAAGGAAAGAGAGATTAATTTGTGAGGAGAGTTATGCACAAATCCTAAAGTTGTCATTATTTTCCTCTGATTAATTATACTGTGAGTTCAAGAAGATGACATGTTTGGTGGCAACAAACTCATTCAAAGGAGAGACAAGGTAGAAGGCAAATTCATCTCATTCTTCTGATAATTTTTAGGTGACCTTTACTTCCTATAATTTTGTTATGTCAATAGAAGGTCTAGTTATCTATGCTAGTGCTAATAACTGCTAATTTCATAGAGATGGCTTGTCAATTTAATCCTATTAGACTTCCCAAAAGGATTCTTTATTGTTGTCTCATATATTTTTTTCTCTCTCTAAATGTTTGTGTATGATTTCGTAAGTACATCATAAACATTTCAAATTGAACTATGGCTAATAGTTTTTGTAGATAATTTCCAAACAGAAGGTTGCAATCACATATTTTTAAATAAAAACTAATCATTTTTTAGTCCCTTGTATGTGCATATTTCTCCAATTCACATTTCATGATCAATTTGTTATTGAAGTTGATTTATCTTTTAGAAAACTCTTACAATAGAATTTTCTAAGTGTTTGCATAGCCTTGTGTCTTACATAACACCTTTTTTGTTGTTGTTTATAGATTGTTTTGCTTTAGTTTCATATTGTTCATATCTTTATATGTTGTTACATATTATACATTTGTATATGATTTCACTTTGTTGTTGCAAAACTTGTTAAAGTTAATTTCCATGCTTTTATTTAAATATGTGCATGTTAGTTAATTTATTTTCTTTGTTGTAAATAAACTTGTAAATACAAAAACGCTTACTAAAATCGGGCATAAAACATCAGGGCCTAGTCCCTCTATCTCACGTGCCCAGTGAGATTCAAGGGCTTGAAAACAAAATATAAAATGATTACCTCATCAACGTAATGCATACATCCAATCATAGGGGAGATTAGGAGATTGGGAAGAAACAAAGAAGGAGATGAAGAGAGAACACAAAAAAGATCAACTAAGTTTGAGTTCCATTAACCATTCACAGTCCCTATTCAAAATGGAAGTAAAGGTCGATATCAGGATGTATCAAGGTGATATCAATGCTCTGAAGATAAATCACTAGTTGCAAAAATTATAAGATTATTTTAGTTTTCATCATATAGAGGATGAACATAAGATTTCAATTGCACAACTAAAATTAGAGGGTCATGCCCTAACTTGGTGGGAAATCTAGTTTTGATAAATTATCTAGCACAACAACTAGATTATTATTGCACAAGGAGAAAAGGAAGATGCCTTAAAAGAATTCCATGTCCGAGGAATTCATAAAGAGAATACCTCCTACTTTTGATGGTGATGTTAGGAAAAATAAAGAAGTTGAACCATGGTTGTTGGGCCTAAAGAAATACTTAATGTACATAATTATTCTGAATACATGAAAGCTAGAGTGGCCATATTCATCTTGAAGGGAAAGGATGATATATGGTGGGAAGATCTTAAGAATGTAAATGGAATTTTGGAGAATAATAACCTGGAGAAAGTTTGAAAAATACTTCTGGGAAAAATATCCATATGAAAGGTATTATGATGGCAAGATTAGAGAATTCTATGAGCAGAGGTAGGGGTAGCTCACTATGAATACCTATGAAAACATATTTGTAAAGATCCTATGCTATGTGCCATATATCAAATATGAGAAAGTGAAGATACAACACATTCTAAGTAGACTATCCCAGTCCAACAAATATCACATTGAACTCAATGAACCAAGAACACTTGATGACACCATAAAGAAATCCAAACAATGTTAAGACCAATCAAAGAACAAGTTGGAAACTTATATAACATAGGAGTGGAAATTTAAATTTGGATTAAATATGAAATGATCCAAGTTATCACGCCACAAATACTATGGAAAAATTTTCAAGTTTATTGTTTTATCAAGAAGAATATACCAGCGAAATTATTATACTCGAAGTGGGGATTAGCCAATCATACCAACAATGGAAGAGGTGGAAGAGCCAAAACAAAAGGAATTGAAGTGATTGGGGTGTGGGGAGAAGTACTCAATATGAGGAATTTCTCATTACAAGGACTTTTTCTTCATTTTTGGTCACAAGTGTACCTATTCTTGGTAAGTTTTGTAAAGTGTTCCTTTTGATAGATTTTTTCATTTTTAGCGGCACGTTTGTTTTCTAAGTGGCACTTGGATCTCCTTTCTACATACAAAGTGTCGTTTTCATTTATTCTTCCCCCTACAAGTATCGTCTTGCTATCTCAATTGGATTTTATATCGACTCTTCAAATTCCATCTGCTTTGACCTTCTAGTCATGATTGCAACAAAACTTATGAACACTTGTAATCTTTCTCTCTAACTGTTACTATTTTCACTTAGCAGTTGTTATCTTGTCTTTGAAAAGAGCGCACTTCTAGAAAATATTCAGCCTTTGTGATTTCACACTATGCCCAACAAAAAAGGCTCTCTTTCAGAGCACATAGTGCACTTTAAAGTGACAATGAGGCATATATGGCCACTGCAAATGTGACCTGCGCACTTCCAAACAACATTGTGTCACCCCCTTGCTCATTGAAAATATGACCTACACCCAAAAAGTCCCTATCTCTCCCATATGGTTCATGGACATTTCAAAGCCTTCGTGAGGCCTTGTCTGCCCACTGTAATCATGAGATGCACCTTCTTTATTTAGCACAGTGCACAATTCTAGTGGCTAGTAAAGCCACACTATCTCACTTTTGATAGGCTTGTGCTCCCAGTTTGCCCAAATCTTTCTTTGATCCCTGTATTTTTCATAGTTTGCATGTGATAGCTAGAGAATTTCTTGAAACTGGTCTTTGTTCACCATGAGTGATTTTACACTTGCAGGTGCTAAGGGTATGTAGTACATTTTTCTTTCATCCTCTGTAGAAACAATTCCTCCTACCACTCGACAAGCTACATCAAAGGAAACTTCAGAGCATAAAACTGAGGAGGCAATGGGATGCACTAAGGCAATTGTTCCCATCTTATCAAATAAATAGTGCTTCATTGAAAAATATATCAAGGTCTCATGGAAGGATATAAAAGATTCTTTCATGTAAAAGCAAATCCCAAAAAACTTGGAAAACAAGGAAGTATATATAAACATCAAGAGGTTCAGAATACATAGAGTTGCATGTAGATTCCTAATATTACATTGTGCAAAAGTTATTTAATGGATCTTGTTACATATGGATAACAAGAATTTGGTTCTTGGTAGTCAAATTGAAAAGAATATTTCCACCCACTATCTGCATGACATACATTCCTATTATTGGATTGTAACTCCCGGGTAGTATATGACATACAATTTTATTCAACATGGGTTAATATGAATAACAAGGAGATAATAAAGTATAGGTGGAAAGAGCTTGCAAAATTCCACCAGAATCCAAGTGAAATATACAAAACTAATTCTTTAATAAAGGTTTATCAGTATCTTATGGTGATGTTTTGCAGGTTGCATGGAATAAAGAATGTTGAATACTATGAATAGAATTGGATCTACTTTCTCAACCTAGTTGCTTCTAGAGGAAAAATCTTCAACTGGTTTGATATTCTCTATCATGAACTACAACGTAACATACAGTAGGCCAGGATAGCTTTAATTACAAGCTAAAAAATCACCAAAGTTCAATATGTTGTAGAAATTATGGTGTAGATCAGCAACTGCTCATGAATTTTTAATCAAAATCATAAGACACGAACCTACTCTATTGATCTGCATAATTCAATTCAAAATTTAGAATATCAATTAAAAACATTCAATGAGAAATAGCATGCATGAACACAATATATTTTCTATGGGAAATCAATATGCTAAAAAATTTGATTCCTACTTGCATTAATCTAATGAATATAGATGTATTGCAATTGCTTTGCTCAACTGAGCACAACCTGCAAGTGAATAACCTATCTCTCTACTCACTGAGAAGCTATGACCCAGACTTAGTCAATTTCTTCCTCTTCTTGAGCCCCTATTTCCTTACACAATTCATTGAGAAATTATGCCCCTATTATTTAAGAATTTCTCCAAAATGGATTGCAAAATCCCCAAGGTTGTTCATACGACTGCATGCAACACTTGTACACTCAAGACTAGTCTACAACTCATGTTACACTACCTTGGAATCTCCATCTCCACCACAGCTAAGGAACTTGAATTATATGCATGCACTAGCTATTTTGGGTTGATTGATCAGTTAACTGGATGATCACTGAGTTTGACTAAAGTCTCACTGCACAACACCTTCCACTAGTTCCTCCAACTGTTGTAACTACTTTAATTGAACACAACTTGAGATAACTGAGCTTGATTGCTAAAAATTAGCAATAACACATGCTTAACTAAACTTTAAATCCTCCAACTCAAATTTACAGAGTGAAATAGGTGACACAAGCCATGTCACACAAGTTAACTGCATCTAAGTTGTCTATTGATGTGAAAATTTGAATTTTCTCAATTTAACCAAGGAAAAATCAAATTGAGAATTTATCGCTGCATTTTTTACTACTCCCTCTCAGCAAGAAAGGGATTATCAGCCACCCCTATCCTGCACCAGTGGAACTTGAACTTCCCTCTTGATAAGGCCTTTGTCGAAATGTCAACATTTTTTTCCTTTGTAAATGGTGTTACTGAATATCTATATGCTTGGATATATCGTGAAATACATGATTCTCAGAGAAATTAATGCACTCTTATTATCACAATAGATCATAGTTGGATCCATCATCTGACCAAATAATCCCACAAGTATCTTTCTCATCCAGATCACCTCACATGTTGCTTGGCTTATAACCATGTATTCTACTCCTACTGATTTGAGTACCACATATATTTTCTTCCTGCTGTACCGCAAAATTGTTATGAACCCAACATTGAAAATTCCACCTGATGTACTCTTTCGGTTTGGTGGACTCCCCACCCAATATGCATATGTGAAGCCACACAACTTCACTCCCTCTATGTATCTCTACCATAGTCCAAACTGGGTAGTGCCTCTGAGGTACCATAAGACATTCTTTATTGCCTTCCAAAATAATTTGGTTGGCCTAACCATAGCTTGGTTTAGCTGGTTGACTACATAGTACATATTTTGCTGTGTATTCACAAAATACATTAGTGAACCCACTAGCTACTGATAAATGGTAGCATCCACTTCCTCACCTAAAGTGGTATCCTCCTTCTAGTTGGTTGCTAGAGGTGTCTCCATGGGTTTATAACTCTCCATACAGAACCTATGTAGTATCTCATTTGCATATTTTCCTTGAGAGACAAACATTTCCCCAATGCCTTGCCATAATTCCAACCCGAGGAAGTAGTGCATGATACCCATGTCCTTCATGTTAGGCCCCTATACTATTAGTGTAACCCCTTATTGTTATTATTACAACCCCCTTATTATATTGATGTACCCATGTAGTCCCCATATTGTTACTATTGTGCCCCATAGAAACCCACTATTGTTATTATTGTGCCCTTACATTATTATTGTTATGTCAGCTCTGATTACATTATGACCCCTTATACTCCTATATATAGAAAGGAGGTATTTTCATTTGTTTCATCCAAGAATTGTTCATTTGTGTAATGTAAAGGAGGTTTCCCCCTCGAAGAGGCTTATTTCTAAGGAGTTCATCTATATTTTCTATCTTTTTGTGAGCTGGTTTCATAACATTTGGTATTAGAGCTTTGAATTCTAGGGTTTCGTTGTTCCAAACAGGTCATCGTGGAATTTGCACTATAACGTTTTTTCTGCGATGTTTCAGACCCTACAAAAAAAACCCATTTGAGAAGCAATCGTGCTGAACCTTTGGGTCCAAATTTCAGAGATTTTCATGCAATATTTGCGGTGATATGATTTGATGAAGTTAGTCTTTTTGCAGACTCCTGAATTACATTCCAAACAGGTGACCTGGGGAAAATAGTCATAACTTTTGTTTTGAGAATCAGATTGAAATTTCGTAAGAAGTTTCAGAAAGATGACAGACTTTAGTTTCCTGTATATATTTTTCAAATCCTAAGGTAAAAACAGTGAAACATGGAACTTCATACAAGTTCGCTCTTCTGAAAAGGTATATAATCAGGTCATCTTGGGAATTGTGCATAACTCTTTCTTGGAGAATATAAATTTGATCATACTGGTGGCCTTGAAAAGAGGACGTAGAGGGATACTATAGGTCACAATTTCATAACTTAAAGATCCGAAAATACAGAGATACAGTTGTTTCAAGATCGAGTTCCTAAAATCAAGAAAAAGCGAGATGATGAAGTTTGATGGCAAGGATCTGGTAAATTGGATACTTCAGATGGAGCAATATTTTGATCTACATGGTGTACCACTGTTACAAAAGGTATGTATTGCATCTTCATATTTAGAACCAGATCAAGTTTTATGGTATAAAGGGCTTTTGTTCTCGTAAAAAACTTGTTACGTGGTCAATTTTCACGGAGGAAATGATAACACATTATGAGGATACAAAGAGCAACACCTTCTTTAGAGCAACACCACAACAATTGGAAAGAGTAAAAGGGCTTTGTTACATAGTGGAAAGTAAAATTATGGAAAAAATGAAGTCTACCCCTCACAACTATAATAATAGAAGTGTTGTTTCTTCTAGCCTTCCACAACCTACAAGGGTTACACCACAACAATTGGAAGAGAAAATAAAAAAGGGCTTTGTTACAATTGTGATAGAAAATGCGCTAAAGGTCATAAGTGTGCTGAGAAGAAATTATTTTACATAGAGTATGAAGAGGAGAAAGAAAAAGATCAAGAAACATCAAAAGAAGAGGATATGCACCAGGACCGAACCCTAGAGAAAGAAGAAATGAATCCGACCATATCTTGTAATGCATTGGCCAGAATTACCACTCCTAAAACTATCAAGATAGAAGGACATATCAAGAAAAAAAAAGTGGAAGAAGTGAAAGATCACATCAAGCATCAAGAAATGAATCCGACCATATCTTGTAAAGCATTGGAAGAAATTACCGCTTCCCAAATTCTCAATATAGAAGGACATATCAAGAAGAACAAGGTTCAAACAGTGAAATATCAGGAAGAAAAGTATCAAGAAACATCAAAATAAAAGGATACTCCCCAGGAACCAACCCCATAGAAAGAAGAAATGAATCCGACCATATATTGTAATGCATTCGTCAGAATTACCACTCCTCAAACGGTAAAGACAGAAGGACATATAAAGAAGAAAAAGGTAATAGTGTTGATTGATTCGGGTAGTACCCATAATTTTATTAATTGTAAGATAGCCAAGGACTTGAATTTCTTCCTAGATCCAAACCCAGAGTGTCAAGTGACGGTTCTAAGTGGAGGAACCATAAATTTCTCTAGAAAGTGACATAATATCCAGCTATCCATGGGAGAATATGTATTGAATAGCGCAACGTTTTCCGTTCCAAGGGTGGTGCTGATGTTCTATTAGGAGTCCAATGGCTACAATCCTTGGGTACAATAACTTTTAATTTTTAAGAACTTTTTATGAAATTTTATTCGGAAGGAAAGGAAGTTGAATCAAAGGGTATCACAGGGAAACCAGGGAAGATAATCAACTCTGACAGAATGACAAAGCTTATAAAGAAAGAACAAAGAGGCGTAATTGCACAATTATATTCGCTAGCTATTCGTGCATCGAAATCATGTATTTCTCCAGACCTCCAAAAAGTCCTAGACAATCATTCCAAGGTATTTGAGACTCCCAAAGGTCTCCCATGTATTCGTGATCATGATCATACTATTCATTTTATTCCAGGATGTGTTCCTCCAAACATCAAGCCTTATAGATATCCATATGCCCAAAGGAGTGAAATTGAACATATGGTTATAGAAATGGTAGAGGTTGGTACAATTATCCAACCAAAATTGATAAACAAAGAAAGGTATGAATGGAAGAATGGTGAAGCAGGGAGGGAACTCATTCAAAAGTTGTCGAATATCCCGGTTCCAACAATATTGCCATAACTTGACAAGGAAGGAAAAATCATATTGGAACCTGGAGCAGTCACAGAAATAAGAACCTGACAGCTATGAAATCGATAAATTTCAGAGTATCTTATCAAGTGGAAGAACTTACATGCTGAATATTCCACATGGGAGGACAAGAATTTTATACAAAAGCATCAAGAACTACTCAAGCATTGAGGACAACACTTTTTGAAGGAGAGGGGCATGTTAGGCCCCTATACTACTAGTGTAACCCCTTATTGTTATTAG
>APFE031240081.1:56067-86738 GCA_000404065.3 Pinus taeda | reverse complement strand
TTGAAGGAGGGCTTTATCCCTTTGAAGGAGGACCTAGTAACTTCCCTCCATTGCACTATAAAATAAGGCATTGGGTTAGTTGCTAGAGAGGTTAGAAGTTGAACATTTTTGAGGGTAAATGCTGATGGAATTGGGACTTCCTAGTTAAACTTGAGAGGAGAGATCACATACCTTTTGGTTTCATTGGGAAGTGAGTGAAACTTGTCAAAGTAGAGGAGACTTCTTGTCGGACCATGGGAGGAGCTTGTACAGCATCAAGGCATAGGTTGTAAAGTTCTCCTTTCATTTGAATTAATACAATCAGATTCATTTTTCTCAACAAATTGTCTTATGTGGTTTGTTTCATAATCTCCTTGATCATTATGATGAATATGCTTTATGATATTGGCTTTTCAGGTGCTATTTAATTTGTTTGCTTGTCTGTGTTTGTAGACTTACACTTCAAGGAAGCTCATTTGGAGCGAGGGAGCGAGGCTTCCACAAACTTGCATTGGACCCAAGGTAGGCCTAAAACACTTGTTTGCCTTTGTTTTTAATTGCATATTTAGAGAAAGATAGTTTCTGATTGGCTTGCTTGTCACTAGATATCTTTAGATACTAGGAAGGTCGATCTTGTCCGCAACCTCAATTGATTCCGTGTGACAACCACCTTTGCTTATAAAACCAACTCTTACATAATCCTACATTTTTTATCATATCGTGCTAATGAGAGAGCATGAGTAAGATGACATACCTGTGGGTAAGATTCTTTGATGATGTTGCTTGTTGGAGAATGATGTCTCTGTGCTGTGTATTTGCTGCATATTTTTTGTATTGGCCTCTTTTGATGCTTGTTTCCTTGGATGTGCAGGTATTGGAGAGTGATGCTGATGATCTTGCTGCTATTGCTGAGCTCTAGAGGAGCTTCCTTAAACTTGGAATCTTTATGCTAAAGATGGCTGCAACCCTATGAAATTTCCTTTGTAGTATAGGCTGCTACAAGGTTTCCTACAAGAAACCTACAGGATGTCCTGTAGCTACCTCTCCCCTAAAATTTCATACTTTTTTCACTTCTGGAGCATGACGATTTTTGTCATGAGTAGATAAGCGTTCTAGTGAATGGTAGGTGAGAGGTATAGCCTTTAGGTATTGTCCCTTTGTCTTCTATTCTCACCCTCTTCTATTTGTTTTTTTTTCTTTGAAAACTATATATGTTTTTTTAATTGACTTATTGGATGGATGAAGGGGTAACAAGGTGATGAAAGGCATGGTGATGATGTGGTGGAGTGAATTTTTTTTTTTTTTTGACACATTCTGGTCATCCCCTTGCTCTAGGGTCACTTTTCTTAGGATTCCAAAGTCACTGTAATTCCTACAGGAAACTCCTGTTGGTTTTTAGGGAACCTTATAGGATTACAGGGAATCCTGTAGAAAACACAGAGCCTATGTAAACTGAGCAGGAGGAGTTCATAAATGGAAGGATCAATGGAATAATGAATAATATGAGATGGAGGAATTAAAATATCGATTGTGTAGGTCCTCCTGTTCCTCTCAAGTTGCATCGACCCCCCTCCTGCTGACCTGCAAACAACATTTTGAATTTTTTTTTCTTTTCTCTTTTTATTATTATTATTATTATTATTTTTCTTTTGAAAATGACTTTTCTGCCTCCAAGGAGGTTTTCTTCCTAGCTGCTTGCCATAGGTGCCTCAAAAGAGGTTTTCACCCAAATATATTTTAATTTTTATTTATTTTTATTTATTTTTCACACCATTGGGCCACCTCAAGAGGTTTTCAACCCAACAATGGGACTTAGGTTCCTCATGGAGGTTTTCACCTGAGTCTCTTTATTATTCTTTTTTCTTTTCTTTTTGCAGGGACTTGATGGGGTAGAAGCTGAGACTTGCTCCACCACCATCACTGTCTTGCTGATGCCATTGATGAATTCTTGCTTTGACAAGGGCTTCTTGTAGACCTTCAATTTGTACCCATTAACAAGTAAAGGGATAGCCTCTTCATCAATGGTTCTTATCTGTACTGAACCATTATCATGACAATTTTCTATGACATAAGGCCCTAGCTATCTAGTCCTTAATTTTCCTTTAAAATCCTTGTATCTGGAATCATACAACAAAGCCCAATCACCTTCTTGAAACTATTTGTCCTTTATGTTCTTGTCATGCCAAATCTTCATTTGAACTTGAGTCATCTGTGTGTATAGGAGGGTCTGTATCCTAAATGCATCTAGCCCATTCAGCTGGAGCAATCTTTCTTGTTGTGCTCTAGTGAGATCTAGATCCAATTGTGCTGCCATTCTTAAGGTGTTGTATTCAAATTCAAGGGACAACATGGTATTCTTCCCATAGACCAACTCATAAGGTGTGAATCAAGTGGTGGTCTTCCAGGTGGTATTTTCGACCCAAGTGGCCTCAACTAATCTCTTTGCCCGGTCCTTTCTGCTGTTGCTAATCACTTTGGTCAGAATTCCTTCCAACACTTTGTTGGTTACCTCCACTTGCGCATTAGCTTGTGGGTGGTAAGGAGTGTATGTTCTATGATTGATCTTGTGCTAGCTTAAAAAATTTTCAATCATGTGAGATGTAAATTGACTACCTTGATTAGTGACCAATTCTCTAGGGTACCCAAACTTATAAAATACATTCTCCCTTAAGAACTCAACCACTTTCTCTTCTGTTGCTGCTTTGATGGCCTTGGCTTCATCTCACTTGGTTAAATAATCATTGCACACGATAATGTACTACTTTTTCCTGGATGGAGGTTCAATGGGTTCAATGAAATCCATGCCCCACTTGTCAAATGGCTCGAAAGTCACTTGAGGTTGTAGAGGCATTTCATCCCTTGGGGTAGGTTTCCCCATCCTTTGGCACCGATCACATTGACTACTATACCTCCTCATATCCTGGTGAAGAGTGGGCCAGTAATAACCAGCTTGTAGCACCTTGAATGATGTCCCTTTGGCTGCAAAGTGACCTCCACAAGGCCCATCATGACAGGTCAGAAGGATGTCAAAGACTTCCTCCTCCCTGACAAATCTTCTCATAATTTGGTCTGGGCCTAGTTTGAAGAGTTTTCCCCCAATCCAAGTGAATGGGGTGCTCTTCCTCACAATCTTTCTATTTTCCTTGGAGGACAAATTTGGTGGAAACTGTGTAGACACCAAGTAATTTGCTATGTCAGTAAACCATGGAGAGAGAACTGAAATGGATAATAAGTGTTCATCCAGTAATTGGTCATCAACCATTCCTTCCTCCCCAACAGGCAAAGTTAATCTGGATAAAAAATCTGTAACAACATTCTCCTTGCTAGGCTTATCAATAATAGTTAAATCAAACTGTTGCAATAAAGTAGCCATCTAATAATATGGGAATTTACATCAGGTTTATTCATCAAGTATTTAATTGTAGCTTGGTTAGTATGTACAAATGTTTGGTAACTTGTAATTCAATCCCTAAATTTGTTCAATGAATGCACAATAGCTAGGATCTCCTTTTCAGTCACTGTATAGTTCAACTTGGCTTTTGACAGATTCTTATTGATGAAGTAAATGACATAAGGTAGCTTGTCATCTATTTAGCCTAGAGCTGCTCCTATGGCTTTATGAGAGGCATCAGCTTGCATATGGAAAGGAAGAGCTCAATTTGGGCCTCAGAGAATAGGTGCAGTAGTCAACTTGTCCTTTAGGGTGTCCAATGCCTCTTGACAACTTTCTGACCATAAAAATTCAGAGTCTTTGGCCAATAACCCAAATAAGGGAGAAGCTAACTTGCTGAAGTCTTTTAAAAATCTCCTATATTATCCAGCTAAACCTAGAAAACTTCTAACATCCCTCTGTTTTTGCAGAGGTGGGATCCTTTGGATGATGGCTATCTTATTCGGGTCCACCTGCAGTCATTTCTGAGATATTGAATGACCTAAAAAAGTCCCTATAGTCATCAAGAACTCACATTTTTCAGGGCTAAGGGACAAGTTCATTTCAATGCATTTGTTCAACACCTTACCCAAGTTGGAGATAACCTCTTGTAAAGCACACCCATAGGGTGTAAAATCATCCATATAAATTTCCACTGCATCATGGACTAGCTCAACAAAGATACTCAGGACTGCCCTTTGGAAAGTGGCAAGGGCATTACATAGGCCAAAAGGAAGGACCCTATAAGAAAAAGTACCCCAAGGATAGTTGAAGGTGGTTTTATCCTTGTCCTCTGGGCTAATCTGGATTTGATTGTACCTGTTGAACCCATCTAAGAAAGAGAAATTCTTTTTCCCTGCCAGGCCATCTAACACTTGGTCAATGAAAGGTAGAGGGAAATGGTCCTTCTTTGTTGCTTTGTTTAACTCTTTGTAATCGACACAAATCCTCCACTTCCCATTTTTCTTTGGAACCAACACCAAAGGAGAAATTCACTCACTGTCAGAGATAGGGTAAATGAATCCTGCATCCAACAGCTTTTGCAGTTTTTCTTTGACTATATCCTGAGAGCTAGATTCATTCTCCGTTGGGGTTGTTAGATTGGTTTGCAACCTTCTTTGATATAAACGTGGTGGGTACACACCTAGGGGTGCACTCCCTTCATTTCTTTGTAACTCCAAGCAAAGGCATCCAGATGTTCCCTTAGCATGTTGCACAACTCTTCTTCTTGATGTACAAACATAGAGGGGTTGATTTTCAAAGTTCTTTCAGGGCCGAATTCTATTGTCTTAACATGAGTAAGGTTTGAATAATCTAAGCATAGATCAACTTGATGGTTTCTCTTGGTTTCCTTTACTACTTCCTCTAAGGAAGAGGTGTTGAGAGTTGGATTTTGGAGTATGTGTTTAATCAAATCATCTTCATCTGGCTGTCCTCCTCCCATGGCAGTTTCTAGGGTATAGATTTGGGCTGAGTAGACTTCATCTTCTTCCTCCTCTTCTATCCATAAAGGTAAATCATGTTCTAAAGATGGCTGAGAAGGAGGGTACAAGACCAATGCTTGGATAGATGCCCATTTTTGATAGTCATATTTCTAGCCCTGCAGATGATGTAGGCATTGGCAGTGGCTAACCAAGGCCTCCCAAGTATGAGAGGATAACCATTAAGCTTGGCCTTAGGCTGGAGAACTAGGAAGTCTACAGGGTACTCCTAGGAGTCAATGGAGACCATCACATCCTCAACAATCCCCTCAGGGGCTACTGTGGAACAGTCTGCAAGCTGCAAGACTATTGTGGTCTTTCTTAATGAACCCTTGAGATTTATCTTGAGCATCATGTCCTTAGTCATTACATTAATGGCAGCCCCAAGATCAATCAAGGTGTGTGGGAAAATGGTGCCATTGATGTGCACATATACTACAGGGATTCTAGGGTCAAAGTATTTTGGGAAAATTACTTGCCCTAGCATTAAGTTGGACCATTGCCCAATGACATTAATAGTGGGGGTGTCTCTTTTTCGTCTCCTTGGATGTTTGAAACACTTCTCTTTAATAAATTTTTTGTAAATAGGTACATCCTTAATGGCTTGGAGAAGTGGAATTTTGACACATATATTTTCCAATTCACCCAAAAGCTCATTCTCTTCTCGGGTAGGTTGGACTGAATGAGTAAATCTTTTAGGAAAGGGCAGTGGATTCACTCTAGGCATACTTTCCTCTCTTTCCTCCTTGCTTTCCCTTGGTGGAGATGAAGGTTGGTTGTCCGGGAGTACTCTCCCAGACCTTGGGTTGATTTCCTGAATTTCCACAGCATAAGCAGGGTAGGATGTCTCTCCATTGTATACTTGATGTGCCTATCTATTGTTCGGGTTCGGATTTCACTGGGCATGCATCTGAGGTTGTTTAGGTGGAGCAGGGTGTAAAATCTGTGGTTGAGTAGGAGGTGAAGGAAATAAAGCTGGAGCATTGTTGTATGGGGGCCTCCACCCCTGGGGTGGTGCATTTCACTGAGGTTGTGGGGGAGTATATGGCTAAAATGACTGGTTGGTCGGTTGGGAATGGTACTGAGGTGCAAAAGACTAAGGAGAAGGTGTAGGCCAGGAGGGATGAGAAGAGGCCGCCCAAGATGGAATGAATGTGTTTTGGTTAGGGTTGTAATATGCATAGGATGACCCTTGCATGCCCTGCTGGTATATTTGAGGCCCATGAGGTCTCCTTTGATTTATGTAGTAGAGCTGTTCAGTCACCTCTTCAGTTCCCTGATACATAACGTTTAGCCTAGGTAGAGAAGGGCACCTATTTTTGGAGTGGTTTTCTTCACAGACCAAGCATATTTCTATAAGGTTTAATGGAGATTCATTCCTAGGGTTCCTCCTTATGAATTAGGGCAGAACATGGCTAATGCTCTCTCTGCTTCCTCCTGCTTTCTCTTGATGTGAATAGTGTCTTTCACAGGCAGAGCCGGTTTTGTGCAGCAAAAAGGTGGTTTTGCTATATATATATATCATAAATATTAATGATAAGCAATGGGATAAGGTGGAAGGGTCGGGTGGAGGTTTCGAACCGCCGACCTTCCAAAACTTACATATACCATGCCTTAACACTAATGTGCTAGCCAACATACCAAGTGGTGGAACTTGGTATTCCATCCGCCAAACATTTTTATATTGTTATGTAGGTGCTGAACCAGGCCAAAACCACCAATGCGCTTTCCAAGGCAGGTTTTGGTTGTAGAAGCAGTTTTTCACAGGCAGAGCCGGTTTTGTACAGCAAAAAGGTGGTTTTGCTACATAGGTGGTTTTTGACTTTCCAAGGGATCTGGAGGTCACTGTGGCCAAATATGGTTGATTTTATACTCATTTGACTTAAAATTTCGAGCTAGATGCAGTGGTGACGTCCATTTTCTCATCTGAGACTCTGTTTTTGAGCTCATACCTGTAACAACATTTTGAAGACAAAATAAAGAGGTCAACACTGGAAGCGAAAGGACTAGGGGTGTAGCCAGAAAGTCTAGTGTACTCCTTTATTAAATTTGGGTGTGTTGATGTGTTTAAATGTGTTTTCAATTTTCTTAAGTGTTTATGTTATTCACAATCTTTTCGATCCATTGCACTAAGTAGCATAAGATAATTCACACATAGTCTATAATACCTTTTTCATTAATGGATCACTTTCTTGGGATTTGATTCTTGTTTCTTAATTAATGGACTTTTGCTTTTGATTTCATCTTTTCTTTTTTGTGATCTTTACTTGAACCTTGCATTTAATTTAGTGTGCATTAGGGTAAGTTGAGTTGTAGACATAATTTAGTTTTTTGTTAGGTGTTGAATGTGTAAGTGCCTAAAAAGAAAATAAAAAGAGTTTTTGATTTCTTAGTTTTCTCGTAGAACCCATGTAGAAATCACTTTCATTGAAGAAAATTAAGTGTTACATTTGCATGTAGCCTAGGTTTTCTATTGATTTCTTTTGCATCATAACATCATCAGTTGCACTTCCACTAACTTTTGTCCTAAAAAATAGCCACTTAAAATAAGATATGAAAATGAACTAGTCTTTTATTTTTGTCATATAAACATCAACTAGTCTAGGACATTAGGGTCTTGGAATAGGTGTGTGGGGAGTAAACCCTTGGAGGCCACTTGAACTAAAAGTATAGAAGTTTACTAAAGAGTGGAAATCTAGTCTCGTTAAGCTATCCAAGATAACTCTTCTAACACATGAGTGAAGCATGAGGATGTGTGAAGATAAGGAAAGAGAGATACCGCCTCTCCTACTTGTTGGATCACATGCTCATGACTATTCCACTCGACTTGTGATTATGAACTGGTGACCTTAGTTTCATTTCCTAGGGACCACATAGGTGACTATGGGGGGAATTATCATGGTACCTAAGGCAGACGTTTCTTACGAAGCTTGGGTACTAGCACTGGAAAAGGATATTGTATGGAGGTCAACGTAACTTCTTATGATATCTTCATTGGTAAGCTTGGGCCCTCATCATCCAAAACTACCTTGGGAGATCCTTACCTTCACTTTCTTATATTTTGGTGTCCAGTCCTAATCACCTGGAGCAAAAATTTCTATAAGTTGTTTTCTTGGTTGTATCTTTAGGATCTCTTTAGTGAATGCTTTGTGCTCCTAGCTTTCCGCTGTTGTTTTGATTCTTTAAATTCTTTTAATATCTAAAAGTGGCTGACTAATTAGTTCGTCAGACTAGAAGGATTCATGCATTTTCACTTGCGAGTGCCAAGCCTCCACCTAGAAGGCATATGAGTAAATCTGCTAGTGCTTTTGAACTAGTGTCTGTGAAGACAATGGAGGCAAATCCTTCTCTAAGGGCTCTCATTTCATAGGGCGAACCCAGTCTATTCCATAATATAGACAATAACACTTTGGTGCTTACTAGAGTACTCTTCTAGTCAGAAGACGAAGTTGAAATCGAAGATGTTTCAGAGCCACCTGTTGTAGTAGATCTGACCTGCAAATATACTAAATTCTTTGATAAAATAACCCAAGAATGAATACAAGATATTTATAGAATGAAAATGCTTCTTTATTGATATCTACAAACAAACCCTTGAGGTAGGGTAAAACCATACAACTACTCAAGGAAGGAGATCACTCGACAAGCCACATGCTTGTCAATACAACAATACTTGACATCTCTCAATGGGGAGTCTCTAGCTTCTATATAGTCTTCATACATACAATACCATGGGTCTCTCAATATCATACATCTAATATAATGGGCTTATCACATTATTCCTAGCTACTTGTGGTCCCTTGCATAATGCGGGTTAACCACTCTATTTATTAATTATGGCCCATCACATTATTACTTGATTCCCTTAGGTACCTCCCTTTGTACCCCATGTTACCCCTCCTATGTATGCTACATTCCACTCCCCTTAAACATGTTTCATCCCCAAATCATGAGAAAAGCACAAATAATAATATCTACTCAAAATAGTAGTCCATTGGTACCATGCACATGCATCTATCCATCCAAGGGAAAGGTGAACCCTTGATCTAGATGGTGCCTCACTCACTTGAGATGGAAGTTGTTTTTGGTGGTTCCTCTGCATTGATGTGTTTTAGATGGCTCATCGCAACTCTCTCTGTGTCTTCTAGGGGTTGTTGTCCTTGTTGCTAAATCATTGGTCCCTTACTAGTTGTTGTTTGGATGGGTGTTGTGGGTGGTGATATGCTGAAGTTTTAACTAATGGTGTATTTTTCTTCAATTTGCCATATGATGGAGGCATAGCGGTATCTAGTACATGTTGTGGTGCTTGCGATTGTTTCTTATATTCCATTATTACTTCCACCACAAACTCCTCATCTGATGTGTAAGTACCTGTAACGTTTTCTTCTTGGGCCTCCTTGGGCTCTACTTGTTTATTGATGGAAATATCATGTAATGTAATTTTCTTCTTTTTATACCGGAGCGTCAGGAATTTCTTCTACACATTAATATTGATAGTACCAACAAATTCCATCCAAGGGTATCCCAAAACAACAGCCACATCAGCCATATCTAAAGCATAAAAATAAGAGTGAAACACATACTTATCCATAGAAATCTTCAAATCTTTATAAATTTGAACAACATCATCATCATCTTGTGTGTGCACAATATGTGGGATTAAGACTTGCATGTTTTTTCCAAACTAACATTGATAAAATTATGATTTCAACTAGGATTGATAGACACAATGATCTTCTCTTTCTGAATACTTCCATGAACCTATAATATGGAAAAATTAGTAGAAAACTAGCCTTTATGTCTCTTATTTTCCTTCTTCTTATCATGAGACCACTTGTTTAAAAGGAGCTTTTCAATCTCTTCATCAAGAAGTTTCCCTAGTTGATCCTGGTTGAGTGAGTTCCATGATCGAGGTGGATATTGGTGGCCACCTGCCAATTCCACTTGGACCCCCACCATTGTTTCTTTCAGTTTTTTAGTTTCCTTAATTGTAGCACAATTTACTATTTTTAGTAGTTTTTCGAGTCCTAAACTTCCTGCGCTGTTTTGAGGCCCTAAACATTGTTTTTTTGGCAATCTACCGCCAGCGATTCTGTAATAAAATAATCTTTTCTATCCTAGTCCTCAAAGAGATATTTTTAATGGAGTATCATGCATGTCAAATGAAGATAATATGACCAAGTCACGACCCCTGGAAAATTGGTTGTCCAACTAACCCCAACGAGGCCCATAAACTCTTGGTGTTACATCTCCTCGGGTTAGGGTTTTGGTTGTTTAGGGTTTGCTCTTATTGTTCAATAATAAAAAGGCCCTTGAGCCTCATTGTAAGGTAGTTCAGAGGCATGCAGCCACTACATCTCTTCTTTGGGATAAGCTACCATCGCCTGAGCTATTTTATTTCCATTTCTATTACTAGGAATATTTCAGTATTTTACATTAATGAAATGAAGTTTTATTTTTGCTGCATCTCTATATTTATGGTTATATCTATTATTTGTTGCATTCTCGTTTAAATATGGATCAATGGTATTAGAGTGGTCTGATCTTTCTTTGTTTTTCTTTGCATGTCCCCAATGAGGTTGGGATATAAGGCGTTAGGGCTTGAATTGGTTGAACCTTTGCAAGAGGAACCTCGCAAATCCTGAGGGCTTCCCATGGCGGATGAAAAGAAAGATGAGGGGGCAGGAGACCTTATCAAAATCTTGCTCGAAGAGTCCCTCAAGTGACAAAAGAATGCGATGATGGAAAACTTTGCCCAGATCCTTTAGCAACTACCCAGGGGCGCCACATCTACTTCTAGTAGCTACTCTGGAAGCACCACACCCTTTAAGGTACAAGTTAACTTTGACATTCCCACATTTGAGGGTCAAATAAATGCAGACGGTGTAGATAAATGGTTAAATCTGCTAGAAGGGTATTTTTTTTTCATGATTTTTGTGGACAAGAAAATATTACTTTCACTCTTCTCAAAGCCACCCCGCATGTCAAGGACTAGTGGGAAACCTACTGTGAGCAGAAGGATAAAAATACGGCCTCACTGTTTTCAACCGCACCCATGTGGAACTCATTCCGGGATGCCATCAAGGAGTAGTACTACCCTGTCAGAAGCTATAAGGATAAATACATAAAGTAGACCATGCTGCGGCAGGGAAGGGACCAAGACGTGCCGAAGTTTACCAATATGTTTCATGCCCTTCACACAAAGTTGGGTATCAAGGATACTGAGCAGCATTTGATACTCAAATACCGTGGCTGCCTAGACAGGTACATCCAGGACGAGATGGAGTTCTGGGACATCTGCTCGCTTAGCACGACATACCGATACACTATCAAGATTGACCAGAAGTTGAAACAGAAGAAGCGAGACTTTGGATTTGTGAATCCAAAGCAAGGGAAAGGTGCCCCCAAACTACAGAACAAAGGACAAAACCAAGGCAGGGTGGCCCAGAACAACCCACCAAAGCCACAAGAAAAGAAAAAAACCATGAATCTGAAGAAGGATATGGGAAACTGGTGTGAGTTCCATAAGAGCTCCACTCACAATTAAAGTGAGTGACAAGCCAAGTAGTCACTGGTGGCCAAGCTAAAGGATTCAGAATCATATGCATGTTTCAACTTCGAGTCAGAATCTAACAAGGGGAATGGCAAAGGGAAGAAGATTATCGATGCAGAGCCCAACACTATTGTTGCCACCACGAAGATCCATAAGGAGGAATCTGAAGATCCAGAGGAGGAGGAGCACCTCTTCCACTTCTAGATGTGGGTAAAGGGTTCCCTGCTACAGTTCATTGTTGACGGCAGGAGCCAAAAGAGCCTCATTTCTGCAGAGGTCGTGAAGCGTCTAGGCTTACCGACCACAACACATCCACAACCGTACACCATCGGGTGGCTTCACCAAGGACATGATCTTTGCATGAGCCAGTAATGTCACCTTCCATACAACATCAAGCCCTTCACGGATGAGGTATTATGTGATGTTGCTCCCCTTGATGTTTGTGATGTATTATTAGGGAAACCATACTTGTGGAAGTGACATGTTGTGTATGAATCAAGGCTTTATGCTGTTATTATGACTTTGGGAAATAAGTTGTACAGGATAACGAAGGTAGCACCACCTACCTCCATTTCTTTGGTTACTACAAAACAATGTAGTAAGCTCATTTCCAAAATCAGGGAATTTTTTTTCCTGATGATACGCCCTTAGGGAAAGAAGAAGACAGTGGCCACAACCTCCAGACAGGACCCCTCTGCATGACAACTACAGATGGATAAGGTGATGGAGGAGTACGAGAACATCTTCGCCTCCCCTGTAGGGGTTCCTCTGCACTACTAGGTCAAGCACTCCATCGATCTGACACCAGGTGTGCCACTATGGAATAATCTATCAGTGCTCCATTTTGGAGAACGACAAAATCAAGAGGCAAATTCAGGAGTTGCTCTAGAAAGGTCACATTCAACCAAGTTCATCACCCTGTGGGAGCCCGATCATGTTGGTATAGAAAAAGGATGGGACTTGGAGACTCTGCATTGATTATCGGGCTTTAAACAAGATCATTGTCCGGAATAGGTACCCGATCCCACAAATTGATGACCTTTTGGACCAATTGAAGGGGGGAAATATTTCAGCAAGATTGACATGAAGTCAGGATATCACCAGGTACCAATCGAACCCTCTAATGTGTGGAATACTACGTTCAAAGCCAAGGAGGGCCTTTTCGAATGGTTGGTTATGCCTTTCGAGTTGATGAATTCTCCTACAAACTTCATGAGGCTGATGAATGACATCTTGTGGCCATTCACCAACTCATTGTAGTGGTATACTTGGATGACATCCTGATCTTTAGCCACGGTTGGGAAGAGAACCTCCACCACATTCGATAGGTTTTCCAAACACTATGGCAACATAAGCTATGTGCCAATTTGGAGATATGCACTTTTGGCATGACCCAAGTTCAGTATCTGGGATACATTATTGATGAACAGGGGGTGCATGTGGGTCTAGCCAAGATCCAAGTCATTCAGGATTGGCCATCTCTAACCACTCTGACAGAGCTCTGCAGCTTTATGGGTCTTGCCAATTTCTACCACAAGTTTGTGTTGGGATTTTCTCATATCACTTGGCCCTTGAGTCAAGTCACCAAGGGAGGAGCGAAAGAAAAATTATTTTGGCTTGAATCTCAATAGAAGGCATTCACAGAGTTGAAACATCGCCTCTGATCGGCACTAGTGCTCGCATTACTAGACTTGCAACAACCAATTGAGATCAAGACAGATGCCTTTGACTATGCTATTGGGGAAGTCATTACTCAACATGGGCATCTAGTGGCATATCACAGTGAGAAACTTTCAGACACAGTCATAGAGTATCCCACTTATGACAAAGAGATGTATTCCATTGTGAAGGCCTACCAACAATGGAAGCATTACATTTTGGGAAAGGAAACGGTCATCCACATAGACCACCGACCCCTACAATTCATACAAACACAAGGGAAGTTGCAGAATGATCGCCATCAGAAGTGGTCCACATACCTACAACAGTTCCATTTGAATATCAAGTATAAGAAGGGTAACACCAATAATATTACAGATTGCCTCAGTTAACCACTGATCATGGCGTTAACCGCCGTGCTCAACTCTTGTGGTCATGAGACTTCATATTGGCCACTTCTCTACAAAAGCGACCCAGAATTCGGCCACACATACCAGACACTCTTGGAGAGTTAGCATGTTCCAGATTTTCACCTCGAGGATGCCTTGTTATGCCACCTGGGTCACCTTTGTTTTCCTTCAAGCGAGTGTGCCAAGATGATTTGGGAAGCACACTACAATCGGGCTGCTGGGCATTTTGGGGTCAAGAAAATGGTGGCAGTAATGTAGGAGTATTTCTTTTGTTCGAATCTTCGACAGGATGTCGGGAAGTACATCAGATACTACACTTCCTGCGTCATTGCGAAACCAGCCATCAAGAAGCAAGGCCTCTATACTCCGCCGCCTACCCCTAGTCAACCTTGGGAATCCATCTCCATGGATTACATGTCAGACCTTCCTTCTACTAAGCATGGAAACAATTGTATTTTTGTGGTCATCGACAGGTTCTCGAAGATGGCCATTATGGCGGCCTACAAGAAGAATATCACAATAGAAGGAACTGCTAAACTCTTCTTTGAACGAGTGCGTTTAAACTTTGGGATCCCACAGTCTATCATCTCAAATCGGGACGGTAGGTTCCTCAGTACATTTTGGTCCAGTCTTCGGTCGACTTTGGACACCAAACTCACTAAGTCCACAACCTTCCATCCCAAAACTAATGGCCATACAGAGGTTGTCAAGAGGATGATCATACACATTCTACGCATGTACAACTCAAATCATCCACACACATGGGATGAGAGGCTCCCCTATGTTTCACACAGCTATAACCGGGCTCTCCATAGCTCGACTGGTCATAACCCTTTTTGGGTGGGCTTAGGATTCCAGCCACTATGTCCCATTGATGTGGTCATGCCATTTGTAGCTACTTAGGAAAATTCGGCTCATGTCCAGTCCAAAATAGATAAGGAAAATTGCTTCATTGAGCACATCCAACATATTCGCCAGTAGGTCCACGAAATTCTGGAGAAATCAAATTCCAAGTACAAGCAGCGACATGATCAACATCGGGTGCCACACAAGTTTCAAGTGGGTGACAAAGTTTGGTTGCATTTGCAAAAGGAATGCCTTACCGAAGCCTATCGGAAACTCAAAACACTCTGATATGGTCCTTACACCATTACCAAGGTTGTGGGAGACAATGCATTTGAGCTCAGCATTCCCCCATTCCTTGGCCTACACCCAGTGCTCAATGTGGACCGCCTTCAGCCATACTTTCCACCATTACTAGACACATCCAATGTTGTAGAGAAACTCACACCAACAGAATTAAATCCAGATTGTATGGAACAAGCTGCAACTAATCAGATCATGGACATGTAGATCAAGCACACTCACCAGTAGAAGATCCAACTATATCGAGTTGTCAAAGCAGGCCAACTCCTTCACTAGGGAAAGTGGCTCACCAGGGACCAAGTTCAACATAAGTTTCCTCATCTCATGGAGGAACTCAACACAATGTGGACCATTGCTTCCTAAGGGGGGAGGAATGATTCAGGTGGATATTGGTGGCCACACGCCAATTCCACTTGGATCCCCACCATTGCTTCTTTAAGTTTTTTAGTTTCCTTAATTGTAGCACAGTTTACTATTTTTAGCAGTTTTTTGGGTCCTAAACTTCTAGAGCCATTTTGAGGCCCTAAACGACGTTTTTTTGGCAATCTACCGCCAACGATTTTTTAATAAATTTCCTTTTTCGTCGTAGTCCTCAGAGAGATATTTCCAACGGGGTATCATGTGTGCCAAACAAAGATAATATGACCAAGTCACGACCCTGGGAAGTTGGTTGTCCAACTAACCCTAACGGGGCCCATAAACTCTTGGTGTTACATATCCTGGGTTACGTTTTTGGTTGTTTAAGGTTTGCTCTTATTGTTCAATAATAAAAAGGCCCTTGAGCCTCATTGTAAGGTAGTTCAAAAGCATGTAGCCGCCACATCTCTTCTCAGGGATAAGCTACCATCATCCGAGCTAGTTTATTTCCATTTCTATTACTAGGCATACTTCAGTATTTTACATTAATGAAATGAAGTATTATTTCTTCTCCATCTCTGTATTTATGGTTATATATGTAATTTGTTGCGTTCTTGTTTAAATCCAGATCATTCCACCATTTGGGAGCCTCATCCTTGAAATATTTCCATAGTCCTAATACCTAAGTTATTGGGTATTTTGACTTCTTAAATTTGAGGTATTCTTCAATAGTAGGGCCATCCTCTTTTCTAGTAAAAAATATCTGAGGAAAACCCACGAAGTAGAATGTGGTTTTTGAAAAAAAAATTACCTACTTTGTGCGGTAAATTTAAAATGGTCACAACTCGATGAATATTAACTAGAATGCTTATTATAGCCTATTTTTGAAAGCAGAACGGTCATTCTGCATCTTCCCATGTGATTGAAATATCGAATTGGGCACTCTGGAAACTCATATTTGCGTTGCGACTGTCACGTCGTCACAAAAATTTCTGAAAAAATAGATGATTGTAAATTAACGATATCTCCCTCATTCGAACTCTGATTCGACCAATTATTATTTTTTAAATTTGGGTAATTTTTAAGGAGGATATCAGATCTATAATTATTTTCCAAAACTTTCCCACAAAATCTGCAAAGAATTACTAGATATCCGTCATCCATGAATTATTGTTGGAAAAGTTTTTGCAAAATAACTAATTTTAAATCAGCGATATCTCCCTCATCCGAACTTTGATTCAACTAATATTTTTTTTAAATTGGGTATTTTTTTGCAAGGAATTCATATGTGCTATTTTTATTTGAAAACATTTCATCAAAAGTTTCATATTTGATCTACAAACGCATTTCCCAAAAAATTCCTGTAAAAAAATAAAAATAAAAATAAAATAAAATTCCCTCTCTTTGCCCAAGAAAGTGCTCTGATACCACTTGTAGTAGGTTTGACCTGCAAATATATTAAATTATTTGATTAAATTAACCCAAGAGAAAATACAAGATATTTCTAGAATGAAATTTCTTCTTTATTGATATCTTCAGAAAAACCCTTGAGGTAAGGTAACAACATACAACTACTCCTTAAGGAAGGAGATCACTCAACAAGCCATATGCTTTTCGATACAATAATACTTAACATCTCTCACTGGGGAGTCTCTAGGCTCTATATAGGCTTCATACAGACAATACCACAGGGCTCTCAATACCATACATTTAATACAATGGGCTTATCACATTATTCATAACTACTTGTGGTCCCTTGAATAATGTGGGTTAACCACTTTATTTATTAATTATGGCCCATCTCATTATTACCTTTTTCCTTTGGGTACCTCTTCTGTACCCCATATTATCTCCCCTAGATATACTACAACTACTCCTTAAGGAAGGATATCACTCCACAAGGCATATGCCTGTCAATAATACAATACTTGACATCTCTCAATGAGGAGTCTCTAGCATCTATATAGGCTTCATACATACAATACCATGGGTCTCTCAATACCATATATCTAATAAAATGGGTTTATCACATTATTCCTAACTACTTGTGATCCATTGCATAATGTAGGTTAACCACTCTATTTATTAATTATGACACATCACATTTTACCTTATTCCCTTGGGTACCTCCCTTTGTACCCCATATTATCCCCCCAGGTATACTACACCTGTGATTCCTATGGAAGCTCTTCCTTCTCATCTTCCTTATGTTATTTCATACATGGGTACTCTGACTCATAGGCTAACTAGCCCTATTCACTCTCCTTCTTTATTATCAATGGGAAATATTAGTGGCTCTGCCAATACTACCGGTGTACATACTCCTTCCTCAATGGTAGGAGGAGGACCTATTCCTATATTTACTATTGCACCTAGTTCGATACCTATTAGCTCTACCTCCATCTCGATTATGAGTGGGGGCACCCAACCTTTAGCTCCTTTCATAGGATCTTATCATTTTGGGATGAAATATAATGGGATTCCTTCTGTATTTTCTACTTTACAGTTTGTTGATTCTATGTCTATGAATTTGATGGCTACTAGTTCATTGCCTTTTATATTTGGAAGTGGACATGTTCCTCCTTCCGATCCATCGTTGAACCTTGGATCAATGCCTTTCACTGGTCATTTTCAAAACCTTCCTTTTCAAGGGAACCAGGGCTTGGTAAATCCTTTTGTGAGTGGTTTTGAGGTAGGGAGTTTTTCTCATTTATTTGGTTAATAGGGGAGTATGCCCTTCCTCACTGCTCATACTTCTCAAGTCTTTCCTCCTTTAGCTAGTGCATGGAATCCTTATCAAGGGCTTTCCCATTCATATAATTTTATGCTAGGAGGAAATCTTCCTATGGCAATTCACCCTGCAGTAGGGGGTGGATACCCTCTGTATATCCCTAGACTACAAGGTTTTCCTTATAGTTCAATTATTTATATGAGTAATCTATGGAAACTTTGTGCCACTAAATCCAGGGTACTCTTTTTCAAACATTGAAAATTCTGCATGGAATTCTCCTATTCCTCCACGCTTACCATTCCTTGAAACCCTTAATTTTCCAGATCTTTCGAAATTAACAAATTATCTGATCCGTTTTAACTCGGCCTAGCCTCTGGTCCTTAGAACAATTCTGTCTAATATTCCTAAATTTAAAGGTGTTGGCTTGAGGGGGCCTGTCCCAGGTTCAATGTTAGTTAGCCAAACAAATCCATACACTATTGGCCCTTTCGGCATCATCCCGTGGAGTGCAGATTGAAGTCTCACCCAAAGCAATATGGGGGGATGCTAGAACCGAGTTTCCGCACCCTTGAGATGGTTGTGATGTCAGTTTATTCTGGCTATACATGCCTTCAGACAGGTTGCTTAGCCCATTGTTCCACCCTTGAGTACCTTCTTGAAAAAGTACAATTGGCTTTCATGTAGCCCTATCCTACGACTCAGGGACTTTCACGCTGCTAGGGCAATGAACTGCGATATCTCCAAACTAGGCTAAGTGTCTTACTTATCTTATTAACCAATCTTAGTTAGCTTCACATAAATAGATGTTCTTACTTGCATTCACTTAACCAACACATTTACATACATTCACGCACCATATAAGCATTATAAGTGAAATTCATACCCAACATAACAATATGCATAAATAGATATTAAAGACGTAGAAATTGTAGAATACTTCTCTTTATTTATAATTTTGGGCGATTACAGACTTGACCCGCCCTACACACTCAGCTGCAGGGGTCCGTGCACTCAGCTACAGACTTCTAGGCATCTGCGCACTCAGTTGCAGAGCCTCTACCTACACTACAACCGAAGCTTAGACTTCTACATCAGAGCCACTAACTACTTAGAGCTTAGCTCTTTTTATACAATCCCATGGTCCACGGACCATGGTTATATCTTTTACAACCGACATTACATTTCCAAAATAAGGGCGGACAACCCTATCACTCCTTAACACCTACGTGCTCCGTGACCACAAAATGCGGAGTCTTTACACTTAGATTACAAAATTTGACCAAAATATGAGCTTTTAGCCCCAAAACTGCCCTTGGGGGATCTCGCGCCCAACAGGTCCCCAACACAAACATTGCGACTCACCCTCAAGTCACTCTGCAGGTGTGGAGATCTTAGCACGAAGACCTCCCAGCTCTGTTTGGATGACCGCAACCTCGACAGGGCACTGAGTAGCCGCCTGCTGGACTTCTTCAACTCACTACTCAGTGACTGCCGCTGAACTATTACCTTGAAACTTCTGCTGAGTTTCCTGTAGTGTCGCGAGATTTCCTTCAATGGAAGTTGTGATTGTATATGCCTCATCTATCCATTGTTGTAGGCGCACTTTTAGGACCACTTCTTTGTGCCGAGCAACATCCACCTATTCCTTAAGTGCCTTTGCCTCCTACATTCGTGTGAGCTCTATGTACCAGAGACCATCTATGCGGTCCCTTTGACCTCTTCATACCTTTGTTGGAGCTCGTGCGCCTCTGGCTCCAGGCGCTCTACATTCGAGGTCCTTGTGCAGGGTGGTCAGGACCTCGAATGACTGCTCAAAAAGTCTCGTGCAGTTTGCTACTGCACTGTTGACCACCGCTATTGTTTTTGCAATAGTGGTGGCACATTGTTCCCTGACTTTCGGTGGAGTTGAAGGCTGAGCCCTCAACTGCAATTCTATGATCTGCAGGTTCAACTCCAATTGAATCTTGGCCGTCTCTGTCTGAGCATCGCACACCCCTATGGCCAAATTACAAACACGGGCCTCAACTGGTTCTTCTACCTGAATGTCCAACTCTGAGACCATTCGGTAGGTTTCCTCCACAACTTGCATGATCTTCTTATTTTGTTCCATTGCCTCATTGCGCTGTAAGTCCAACTGCTCGATGTTGATGCGCTGCTTGCTCATCACCTGCAGAGCATGACTCTCTTGGGCCTTAAGTTCCATGGTGACTCCATCTTGCAAGAGGTGGAGCATCTCTCGAGGGAGCATGACCATATTCAATCCCACCCCTTTCAGGCTACTGACCGTGGGCCTGTTGGCCTCATTTTCTATAGTAAGTGCCCCATCTGGTAGCACTATCATGTTGGTCACCTTTATGTGTGACATCTTCGCAGCAGCTGAATTGCCAATCACAAGGTTGGTGGACACTATGCCAACCTATGGGGTGTGAGCCTGCAACTCCTGTAGCTCTGTCTGGAGAGCCCCTAATACCAATTTTTGTTGCTCTTCGAATTATTGGAGGGCCTCCATGGTGAAATCCCTGAGCGTTTCTCCAATATCGTGCAAATCCCCCTCAGTGAGGATGATTGGGTCGAAGGATGTCTTTGAGGCCTTGGTTTTCTTCCGCAGTAGTGCCTTCTCTTGCAGTCACTAACACTTGAGTTGGGTGGAGATTGTCTACAGGTCTCTACCACCTTGTTATTTTAACTCCTCTGTTTCTGCTTCAGCTCGGATGAAGGTGACTTCTGTCCTTCACGCTCTTCTCCTCTTATCTTCTGTTGTTTTGCCAATCTCGTGGTGTCACGCATTGCCTGGGCCTTAGCCTCCGCTTCCTCTTTTCTACGCTTCTCAGCTAGCTGCGCCATTCAGAGCTTTGTTTCTTCCTTCTTACGCTACGTGATGGACTTGTCCGTTTCCACCGCAGAACTTGTTGTAGCGCACCACTCCGGTGGCCAAGACTCGAGGACTACAAAGATAACATCATTAGTTGCCAGATATAGTAAGTTATGCCATGTCTTCGTAGGGTCCTTCCACGCCCTAATAAAGACATGGTGGAATTCCGCTTTGAACTCTGCAAAGCTCTGCAAACTAGCATATACTATGGGTGACAATTGCGACTTGCGATTGATCCCCATCTGGATACTCATATCCATCAAGATCCAAAATATCTTGCTTTCTTTTATTCGCTGCACATCCTTGGTCTCCCACAGTGAAGCATACTTCACTACCTCTGGAAGGTCTGGCATGACCGAAGGGAATTGGATGTCTTTTGGCAGCTCCCATGCCACCAGTATGATCAATGGCAAGAGCCACGCATAATGAAACGTCTTGCCCTGCTCCTGTGCCTCACGATAGTTTGCAAGGAACTCATTGCATAGATAATTCGCCCAGTTGAACTGGACTCCTTCAGTGAATTAGGCTTCTAGTGCAATCACAGGTGTGGGCACCTCATCCACGCAGCACTTCCACTTCACCTTCCTTACTAAAATTTGTGTTTCTACCTTGATTGTAGGGTTGTTAATGCTGGAGATGGCATATCCCCGCTTCTTCTTCTCCAATTTGAATTTCTTCCTCATAGCTTCCACAAGGGCCAACTCACCACCTTTCCTTTTGATATATTGGTTGGATCCTCCCCTGAGTAAGGCAGCCATGTGATCCGATGGATCAAGTGGTCTGTGATGGGAATGGGCTCCTCCAGCCACAAACACCCATCATGCACCAAGCAGAGCAGCTGCCTGATGATGAAGATGGTCACTAAGGTGTGGTGGCAATGCGGCACCTAAAGGAGGTTGAGCAACCTGAATTTCTCTACTCCCTTGAGCCATGTCCACGGATCCCTTTCAATCATTCCAGTAGTTGCGTCAATCCGTTGGTGCATTAGCTGCTCAGTCACTAAATGCGGGAATTTCTCGTGATCTGTGAGGTCCCAATCTTCAAACTTTAGTACAAGAACTCACCCTAAGTGAAGGCCCCTCAAAAACAATGTCATTTGAGAGAAATGGAGTTTGCAGGGATCTCTTACTGTCATCTATGTCCTTCAGCACCTTGGATTTGCCTTTGTACGAAGGAACATATTTGGGTAACCTGGTAATAGGGTCTGCACCCTGGGTTTCAACTTGCATTTCCAAATCCTCCTCATTTGCTAGGATTTCTTCAGATTCTTCCTCATCTGCCTCCAAATTAATGGCCTTCCCCTTTTCCTTCAAAGTGAGCTTGGTCCTCTGTGGGTTTCTTGGTGAGACGTGCACTAGGATCATAGTTTGCTTATCCTTCTTTGGTCTCGGTGTTCTAGGTGATTTAGGGACTTCAACTATCACTCCGGCACTCTATGGGGCAGCTTCTACTACCTCAATTTCCTGTGCGGCTTCCTCGATTGTCGACATCATTCTATTCAGGAGGTCCTGCATTTCCTTTGGCAATCTCTCAAATGCTAAACTTGCTCTCAAAGCCTCAAAATTCGCATGGTCCATAGACACTTGACAATGCAACAAATGAATTTTCAAAATGCCAAGTGTTTGTCACCAAACAGACACTTGTAATTTATAGGGCCTTTTGAATTCAAATCTGACTGTTCACCCCACATTGGGCCCATTAATGCTAGACTGGCGGCAAATTTTCAAGAATCTAACCCATAAATTTCGCCTGAAAAGGCTGCCACTCGCTCCATTTGGCCATAATCCGACCATCAAATTGTGGACAGTGACTTTAACAATCACTTACCGGTAGACCTGTGCATAATTTCCATGAGTAGCACAACTGCCTTCATGCTGTTGTGGACCCTATGACACTTTGCTGCTTCATGTAGTCCTGAAATGGCATATCTCCCCAACCCATGAAATGTAGTTTATAGTCATGTGCCTCCTTTTAGTTTCTTGGAGTGCTAAGACTATGCTTCTGTCATATAGTTAGATGGCCAGGTCACTTGTGTATGACTTCAATCAACTGCCATTCACCTTTCCTGGGAAGGGATCTCCATTCAACTTAACCAACTGGACCACGCGACCATTGGTAATATCCTTAATAACATAGGGCCCCAGCCAATGCATTCTAAATTTCCTTGGAAATTTATCAAACTTATTGTCATAAAACAGCACCAAGTCATTCACCTTAAAGCTACGTAGCTTAATATGTTGGTCATGCCATGCCTTTTCATGTTGCTTTTGGACCTACTAGTGAAATCCAGCCAAAAATCTTTCTTCTTCGAGCTCATCCAGCTACACGAGCCTCTCTTCCAAGGCTCCGTGATCTGTTATAAATGCACAAACTAGGCGCGATGTATTGCATAGGAATTACGGTTTCCACACCATAGACAAGCCTAAAAGGAGTTTGTCCCGTCAGCTTCTTGCATGTTGTTTGATAAGTCCACAATACTGCAGGCATGCGTAGGTCCCAATCACTTCGTTGAGAATTGAAAACCTTGGTTAGTGTGTTTTCAAGCACTTTGTTGAATGCCTCCACTACCTTGTTAGCCTATGGGTGATAAGGTGTGCTCTTCTGGTGATATACCTGAAATTCCTCCATTAGTGCGTTGATCATCTCATTCAGGAAGTGCGTACCATGATCAATCATCAAGATATTTTGACATCCAAATCACGTTAGTACATGTTCAAATAGGAACTTCGTGGTCCTCGTGCCCATGCAATCCTTTACCAGCTATGCTTCTATCCAGCGAGTCAAATACTCTGTCATAGTGATAATGTACCTCACCCCTCTCTTCCCTTGTGGCTGAATGGGTCCTACCAAATCTATTGCCCACTTCTTGAAGGGTTGCAATGTCTTTTGTGGATTGAAAGGCATTTCATCCCTTTGCGATGAACTTCCTATTCTTTGGCATACATCACACACCTTACAATATCCTTTTGAATCCCGATGAAGGGTTGGCCACCACAACCTGGTGCGTAGAATCTTCTGCGCGGTTGCTCTCCCTACATAATTTCCTCCCGTGGTACCCTCATGAGCATCCACAAGGATGCTGCTTCGTTCAAACTCAGGTACATACCATCGCAATATCTCATCAGTCCCCATATTGTATAGATGCCCAACAATGATAGAGAAGTCTACCCCGCGAACCACTAATTCCTTATTTTGTTGGACAAAATATCCTTCTGGTGGAGTTCCTGTTGTTAGGAAGTGTATGATGTCATCAAAATTACTATCCGTGATGTGCACGACAAATAGCTGCGCATCAGGCAATCCTTCTTCCAATTTAGAAGGTTCCTCCCCTATTTTGATGTGTGACAGATGGTCTGGTCTCACATTTAATCATCCAGGCTTCACCACAACTTCAAAATCGTTCTCTTGGAACAATAAGAGCCATCTACAGATTCGCCCCCCCAACACAGGCTTATTGACCAGGTAGTTCAACGCAGAGTGATCCATATACATCTTAAAGTGGCCTTCTAGCAAGTAGTGTTGGTACTTCTAGAGCGCATACACCATAGCTAGCCCTTTGCATTCAGTGGTAGAGTAGTTCTTTTATGCTTTGGACAATCTACAGATTGCGAATGCGATTGGATGGTCCAAGCCTTCTCCACCATCCTATGTTAGTGCTACCCCCAACACTATACATGATGTGACGATATGTACATGAAACTCTTTCTTCCAGTCTGGGAAGATTAGAATTGGCGCGGTAACCATCTTTTCTTTCAATATATCCAAGATTTTCTTGCAGTCATTGTTCCAGCAGAACGTGATATCCTTCTTCAACAATTTTTCCATCAGCATGGCGATCTGGGCATAACCTTTGATAAACTTTCTGTAATATCCCGTATGTCCCAAAGTAGCGTGCAACTATTTCACGCTCCTCGACACTTCCAAGTTCAGTGTCATTGCGATCTTCGTAGGGTCTACTATCAGTCCTTGTTTGCAAACCACATGCCCCAATAGGTTCCCAAAAGGAACGCAAAAAAGACACTTCTTGAGATTGAGCGTGATTTGGTATCTTCAATAGTTATCCAACATTAGGCGCACACTTGCTACATGGCACTTAACTAGCCCAAATACAGTCCAGTCATCAAAATATACCTCCAAGAACTTATGAATAAATTCGTTGAATGCCGCAACAACCACGTGTGAAAAGGTTGCAGGCGCATGCTTCAATCCAAATGGCATTATAGTATATTAAAAGCAACCCCACTCAGTCGTGAAGGTTGTCTTGCTCCTATCCTCTAGTGCGATTTTGATTTGGTTGTACCCCGAGAACCCATTAGTGAAGGAATATTCTTCCTGGCCACCTACATTGTCCAACACTTCATCAATGAACGGAGTCAGGAAATGATCATGCACACAAGCTTCATTCAGTTTTCTGAGATCCCCACATATCCTTATCTCATCCTTCTTATTTTTCTCTTGCACCACCATTGGGCTTACCCAATCGGATTCCTCCATAGGCTCAATGATGCCTGCTGCTAGCATTTTGTCTAGCTCTAAGTGGACCTTCTCCTTGTATTTCAGGTTTAGGTGATAAGGCCTTTGCTTAACTGGCTTCGCATCGAGCTTTAACGTGATCTTCATCACTCCTAGATCTCTGATTATTCCTTTCAGGTCCGTAAACTCGGTGAGGAATAAGTCCTGGCGTTTGCAGAGTAATTCAGTGACCTTATCCATCGTTGCATCATCCCAGTAGTCTCCAATCTTCACGAATTTGGGTTCTGCCTCCATACCATTGTTCACTTGTTAGTTCTCACCAGTGTGGTTATATCAGGGTTCTAAATCTATGGTCCTTGAACCTTGCGGTGGCCTTCTATTTCTAGAATGTTAATCTTCCTTGGATCCTCATCCTCCTCTTCAATAGTTACATTATAACACTCCAATGCATGACTCAAATGAGTAACCCATTCAGGCTAAATTAGGTCTAAAGGATCCTGTGGTATCCTAATGATGGTTGCTTTCACCTCTTGTAGTGCTTCATCAATACTGTCAAACCCGTCCTCAGAAATGAATGTCATCATGAATCCTTTGCACAGGATATCCCATGGCAGAGCTATGTTTCTATATACTCATTCATTGGGATAACATCCAGGGTATGATAGAACAGGTGCACCCACTCAGGTTGGGGCTTTTCTCCATAAGCCTACATCCATTTGGTCAAATGCATGCATGGATCATTCTGCTCGTCGTACTTGTCTATCAGTCGCATCTTAGGCTCTCCAAATCATTCTCTCATCATCTTCCTACATTCACGCCAATCATCAAAGCTTCCCTTGTGCATAACCCCCCATATTGCGGGCGTAGCGCGCAGTGCCCAATCCAAGGCCTGGAAGCATTGCTTTTATGGCACCTCCCTTTCAAATTCATCCAAAAAGACATCTACCTCATTTAGACCATCATAAATAGGCAGATTTCTTATCTCTGATGACACACAACGCAGCGACCGGGTCATCATGTTGCAACTCAGTGTAGTTACTTCGTGTAACCGATTCTGCCATCGTTCTATTTCTTTGTCGAAGTCCAAAGTGCAGATAAACTCGCGATCCCACGTAATCCATCCATCCACGGTGGGATTCACCCAATCTTGGTCTCATGCTGTTATCTTATAGATGCAGTCAAGATCATCATCAATCTCATAATCGCAGAATGGTTCCGTATAGCTTGATCCCTCAGCAGGATCAAGGGGTATTATTACGCGTAGTGACTTCTTCTCAAAGATCATATTTCACTTCTTCAAATTGATTACCTTGCTATTATCAATAGCCCAGTCAATTCCCAAAAGCACAGGGTAGGGATTGTGATCATCTATTATCTCTATTACTTTAAAATCCGCTAGCGCGCTCGCTTCCTCAATATCCACAGTCACCCCCTACAGCTGCCCCACGGGTATGATTTTCTGTTGTTTCGCCATCCTTAGCTAAATAGGAAACCATTGTAGTGCAGGTCTCCCCACTCACTCCCAAGTTTGCTTTGGTAGTACATTCATGTCTCACCCCATGTCCAAAATGACCTGATCCATTTCATACTCTCCTATTTGTGTGGTCAGTCTCATCTCCCGTCCCATCCTTGTTTTATACTTGCCAATCTTTCGTACCACGGGCAGCTCATCTAGCACAGTTCCAATGCATCTATTGATGAGTTCTTGTAGCCCTTTTACAGCCTTACTATCATGCAATAACTTCATAGAGGTTTCCAGGAAATTTGTGAGCATAGAGGGGTCCATCTCCAGCTCAGGCTTATCCTTGCTTCCTGAAGTAGAGGCCTTAGAAAAGCTCTTCTTAGATTCCATGAAGGCTTCACGAGCATGATCCAAATCAAACTCAACCTCTTTTTTAGGGGCTTTGTGAACCCAGGTATTGTCCTCTGGCTGTTTCCCCTTGTCATCTCCCGTCGTGATTCCACTTTGCAGCATTATATTTATGTTCGAATCTTCCTTGAATGACTCAAACCTCATCATCTGCAGGTTCTGAGTCGGGGGAGCTGGTAGCGCTCCTTTGTCACATATCCTAGCTATCAGCGTAGGACAGTCTTATGTTTCATGATCAAGTAGCGTGCATTACTTGCATGATGGATGCATTGGATTAGTGCAATCAAAGACATAGTGTCCTGGTCCTCCACAATTGTAGCAAATCAACTATCCTCAACCTCTCCCAGGTCCTGCTTTGCCTTGGCCTCGTCTGCGCCACTAAAATCCTGTTTGCACTATCCCTGCATTCTGGTCAAGGCGCCGCGTTTCAGCCTGAACCCTGTAGGTGGGAGTTTTGTCCATCATCAATTCATAGCTCCTGCAAGTACACTCATCATGTCCTACCAACCTACAAAAATTGCAAAACAACTATTGTGATGCTTGTACATACTTCTGTTACAAGTGGCAGTTATCCGTGGCATGCTTTTTGACTACTTGAGAAATAGTGCACCAAAAGGCAGGCGTTGTGCTAGGTCCTGCTTGAGCTTCCAGCCTTAAAGGAATGAATCCTCCTCCTGCAAGGTAATTTGTAAAGACTGGGTAGTGGTCTTTGTCATGACCCCAACTCTTGCATTTCCAACACCATACCTCCTCGCATACCTCTGGCCAACCATCTTGTCCTACTTCAGACTTTGCATCTCAAGGCACAGATTATTTAGCTATGCATGGACTGTTGAACTCCTAGATTAGGATCTTGCATCGGAGTCTCATGTAGTCTCATGGAAATCTCCAAGGCCTCTCCTTGAGTTGTTATCTTTTGTTGTGACAGCGCACTCCTTAAGTGTGGTAGTAGCGAAGCCACAAATCACTTGCGATGCTGTCCATTTGTCAAATTCATGTTGGCTTCACGAATCATACATTTTAGCCTCTGATCTAGATCCAAAGGCATCTCACCTAGTTGCATCGCGATCTCTTTGAATCCCACAATCGACTGTGCTTCAGATTTAGGCCTACTACATTCCCTATTTAGTGCTGCTTGGATGTCTGCTACTCTAGCATTCGGGTTATCATTAGAGTAATTAATATACGAGGTTAGCGCGCAATCTTGTAGGGCATTAACCAATGTTTATTTCTTTATATGATCATCTGTAACACCTTGAGCTTCTCATACAACCCTCACAACGAACTGGAATTGGTTTGGGTCCTCATTTCCCAAGCCTTTGAACAAAGGCAACTTCACTGTATTTTCTGTATTGAATCGTAGTGGGGGTGGAGGTGGTACGAGTGAAGTTGGAGGTGATGGTGGTGAAGTCGGAGGTGGTGTGGGCGGGGGTGGTATTTTCAAGACTCCTTGCCTTATTAACTGAATAACGCTTCATGGAGAAACCTTTGTTATTCCTTCTTCATTCCTTTGCGGAGGTGAAATCAAGGAGCTATGCTCTAGACCCTTATTTCCTTCATTTCTGTAAATTTTTCCGCTTCGCGTAGTCCCGAACATGAAGGTAGCTGCATAACCCATTTTTTGCACAACAACATTTTAATCCAAGTATTTAGAGATTTTACGTACTTAACTCGCGATCCTTTTAAAAAGCGTCACTCCGACTCATTATAGTTGATTGAGGTGTTGACCACAAACTCAATAACAAATCATCCTATGATGCGATTGAGCCAATGATCGACAGTGCGGACGATCTTATCCTCTGATGCTTCCAACCTTCATACTAGCTCTGGGGTCCACACAATAGGACCGTCAAGTTTCCACCTTCCTTGGCTCTTTGCTTGCTTCACGATCCACTCGTATAGCTCAGTAGGAAAGGAGGTGAAAAAGATTTTGTGGATCTCTATATACAAGTATCAATCCAACCACTATTCTTTTAATAGTCCCGAGTTTCTGTTTTATTGTGCCGCAAACTCGTGAATCCTTCTGTCCAACAATCTTTCGATTTCTTTCTTATTTGGATTCCAGTGATACGACATCACACATATCTTATGCAGATTTCAGGTCCTGGCAATGGAACCATTTGTTGGCTTGAGGGGGCCTGACCCAGGTTTAGCGTTAGTTAGCCAAACAAATCCCTACACTACTGTCCTTTTTGGCATCAGCCCACGGAGTGCAGACTAAAGTCTCACCTGAAGCAGTATGGGGGGATGTTGGAACCAAGTTTCTGCACCCTTGAGATGGTTGTGATGTTGGTTTATTTCGGCTATAGCTGCCTTTGTGCAGGTTGCTTAGCCCTTTGTTCCACCCTTGAGTACCTTCACAGAAGGGTACAATTGGCTTTCACGCAACCCTATCCTGTGTCTCAGGGACTTTCGCGCTACTACGGAAGCAAACTGTGATATCTCCAAACTAGGCTAAGTGTCTTACTTATCTTATTAAGCAATGTTAGTTAGCTTCGCGTAAACAAATGTTCTTACTTGCGTTCACTTAACCAACACATTTACATACATTCGCGCGCCATATAAGCATTACAAGTAAAATTAATACCCAACATAACAAGATGCATAAATAGGAATTAAAGATGCAAAAATTGTCAAATACTTCTCTTTATTGATAATTTTGGACGATTACAGATTCGACCCGCCCTGCGCACTCAGCTGCAAGGGTCCGTGCACTTAGTTGCGGACTTCTAGGCCTCTGTGCACTCAGCTGCAGAGCCCCTACATATGCTACAACCCAAGCTTAGACTTCTACTTCAGAGCTATCTCTCATACATGTCGATGCCACTAAATACTTAGAGCTTAGCTCTTTTTATACAATCCCATGGTCCGTGGACCATGGGTAGATCTTTTGCAGCCAACATTACATTTCCAAAATAAGGGAAGACAACCCTATGACTCCTTAACACCTACACACTCTGCGACCATAAAATGCTGAGTCCTTACACTTAGATTAAAAAATTTGACCAAAATATGGGCTTTTAGTGCCAAAACTGCCCTTGGGGGATCTTGCACTAGACAAAAGGGAAGTCTAGTGAGGATCCGACTGACCATATAACCACCAGGGAAATTTTAAGAACCCCCCCTAAATTTACATGTATAATAAATGGGCAAATCTCCATGGTATATAGGAAAAATGGAAGGCGATTTTATTAATAATATGATATGTATATATAATTTTTTGGCGAATCTCTCTCTAGGCATGGCGAATATTTTACTCAATTATAAAATCTTGTGTTTATTGAATGCACAAATGAAATCATTGCATTTCTTTAAAATATCTTTTGAAATCAAAATTACCGAAATTACATATCGATAACCTAGTGGGTGTAAGATAAAATTCACCCATGCCATTCATAGAAAGCATGAGAAAAAACCTAATACTATATATAAAACCAAGAAAAATTCAAATTCATCACTTCTAGGGACCTCATAACCACCCTGCCAATACACAAGTATGTTCCTGTTTGCAATTAGAAAAATTACCCAAATTAAAATATGTTTACTCCACTTCTAGGGACCTCGTAACCACCCTGCTAATACACAAGTACGCTCCCGTTTGCAATTAGAAAAATTACCCAAATTACAATCTGTTTACTCCAACATATGTTGGAAAGTTATAGAAGGATGACTAGTGCAATCAATCCATTCCTTTTAGCCCTGGATTTGTT
>APFE031240081.1:16760-43990 GCA_000404065.3 Pinus taeda | reverse complement strand
CATTAATATAAATTTAAATCAAAGAACTTTTAATTATCAAAAATTTTAACAATCCCTAATTTATATATAAATAAACAATTCTCAAACAAAATCATAAATAAACAAATAAATAAATAAGTTAAATAAAAGTATTAATTTCGCTCACCTGTTAAATTAATTAATATATAAAAATTCTCAACATTAAAATAAATAAATAAATTGAATGAATAATTAATTAAATTAATTAATTATTAAAGCATTCAAGCCGACATTCTGCTTATCCTAAAAATTTTATCCCCATTATTATTTATTTCCTTCTAAGCAACTCTTCTTGATCATCATTCGTAAGTCCTGATGATGGATCCCAATTGGGATTTGAAACGTTGGCATAAAAATGTTCATACTGTGGGTTATCCGGTAACTGATTTAAAAGATCTATTGTTTCTAACTGCTTTCAAGTCGAGAGGACTGTTCTATTGTGTTAGGAGCATTTGTTTTAGTGAGGAATCCCTTTTATTTCACGTGAAAAGGTTTCCGGTAGCCCTAGATGCGTCATTTTTAAGATCTGGAGGTAGACAGTCTTTATTTGCAATTTTAATTATTCATCTATCTGTGTATGTCGGTTTATTTAGCTCTTCGTTTTTTATTACCGGATCTATACCTTTCATTTATGCGTATGCTCTTGGCCCCGCGACTCTGTGTGAATTGGGCAAATTAGAAGTAGAAATGAAGGATTTTTCTCATGCGTATGCTTTTTTCTGCGGCGCCTTAGTTTGATCTCGGAAAATCAGAAACATTGAGAAAAATATTTAGTTTACGGCGAAAGCTAACTTCAAGCCATAAGGTTTGGTTTTTTTGCATGTCCGTGTTGGGTTGTGTGGTTTTTTGTTTTGTAGGCAAAAAAAGTCTTTTCAAGTAAGCACGCACTCCAAAGCTTCAGTGACTAAAAGCTTACCAAAAAAAAAAAACCTTCCTCTTTTCCAAAAATTACTAACCTTCTAAACTAGCTCACTTGGTCCAAAGTTACTTTGTGAGAATAGAGATCATGGGTTCAAGTCTTTCTTTTTGTTGAGTTACTTTTTCAAAAAGCACATATAACTTATGTTTCAAAGTTACTTTATGTAAAAGTGCTCTCACCCATTATAAAAAGTGAGTCACTTATAATTCTAAAGTCTCTTTATCTTTTATTTAAGTTACAATTTAGTGGGTAACTCATAAAGTACCATTGTAAAAGTGACTTTCACTTATCTATAAAAGTGGGTCACATATTTTTTTTTTAAAGTGACCTAATTAGATTAAGTTTGGAAAGGGGGGATTTTTTTTTAAAATATAACATTATCATTCACTTCCGCACATTCACGTACTTTGTCGGCATCTTCAACAACTTTTTTTCAAAAAGTCATTTTTTTTCAAAAAGTCATAACTACTTCATCCGGAAGCCGTTTCTTTAATTGGCCTAATTTTTCGAGATATTTGCATCGGAACACTTAGTTTTAGCATCTACAGCTTTAGTTTATGTTAAAATGAAAAGCCCATGCCAAGTTATTCTTAGCAACACCAACTACTTCCAATGGTTATCCTACATTATGGATTTACTTAGAAGTAAATATCTTTATAGAATAGCCTCATGCCAAGAATCTAAACCTAAAGATGAAGATAAGGTAGCCAAATGGGAAAATAGGCAAGATCAAGCACATGGGTTGATAGGGATGTCTATTTCTCCAGACCTTAGATTCCATATCACAGAACTTGATACCCCTGATGAAGCAATGAAATAGCTCAATAAAGTTTTTGGAATTAAAAATGAGATTAGATCCCATCAACTCGAAAATGAATTGCTTACGTTGGACCCCAATATTTTTTCTTCAATTGAAGATTTTTTGTCTGAGTTCAAGACCCTTAGACTTCTCTTGGAAGGTGTTAAGGTTAAAATAGAAGATGGTAGCCTCATCTATTCCATTCTTACAAAGTTAGCACCAACCTACTACTCTGTGTTTGTTTCCACCTTCCATTCTACTAGAGAAGTCTTTATTTCTCAAAGACAAGCTTACAAGTCCCCTTCTTTTGATGTTTTTTGTGATTCTTTAATAAAAGAACAAGAAAAACTCTTACATCTTGGTCTTCTTAATCTTGCAAACTCTTTTAAGAAATCCTTAGCCGCCCAACAACGACCAAGTTCAAAGAAGCAACATCCTAAAAAGAATGGTCCTAAACTAATCAAGGTTCCTAAGCACTTTCAATCTCAAAATGAAAAATCAATTCAGCAAAATGATAAGGCAAATAAAAACAAAGGGAAGAAGACTCATACACATTGCAACTTTTGTAATCGAGATGGCCACTTAGAATCCAAATGCTTTAGGAAGATGGATCCCTTGGAAGCAGCAATGAAGAAGCATAACATTCATTTGGAGCAGTCTTCAGCTTCAACTTCATCTTTAGAAATAGCACTTTCTACATGTGCTTGTCAAGCATCTCAGTCTGGTTATGCACTAAATGTATCTTCTTCTTCTCATTCTCATGAGTGGTTCATGTTGGAATTTCTAAGTTTAACCCGTTAGAAATTCTTCCTGTACTATCTGGTTTATTTCTTCCTACTTCTTTAATTACTTAACAAGTTATTTACCATGTAAATACTGAAAATAAACACAAGTACAATATCAACATCTACAGAGCATCAACTGAAAGAAAACAAGCACACAAGTGACACCGTTATTTCTAGACCAATGTCCCTAGAAAAACCCAATGCGGGAAAACTGGTGCAGCTATTCAGAGGGTTTTATTATTATGCAGTTTTCTTAATACAACTAGGGTGCCAAAAATGGCTCACCCAAGAGACAATGCCCTCGGTAGTAGTACCTCTCCTCGGAGACAGATATTTCGGCTGATTAATCAACAGATGAACAATTCCACAGCAACAATTGCAGCTTCCACTGCTCTGAGTCACTCTGATAGAGACTGCGTCACCCTATCCGGCTCACCAGCACCCGGTCTGCCATACGAAAATCCTCCCAGCACTGCCTCTTGGTCTTGTGTCAGCTCTGCTAGCCTCTGCACAACCATTGAAGCTTCTACGTCAGCCCTTAGACCCTCTGTGTCTCACACGCTAGCCTCTCCTGGCTCTTCATAGCTCCTGGCTGCCTCTGCGTAGTACCCAGCGACTTCTGCGTCAACCTCTTCGAGCTCTGCGCTATCTCTCTGGTACCAACTCTGCCTCTCTGCAATGTATTCACTGCCCCTCGTTGCTGATCAGTTATTCACTTTTTCTTAGCAATCCCGCTCTAGCAAAATGAATGACTGATCACTCTGGTGTGTTCTCCCACTGACCCTCAAGCCTCCTCTTATACTTTTCTCATCGGTCCATCAACGACTGAGATTAAATCTCTAATCAACGACTAAGATTAGGTTTGGCTTGACCCATGACTTTTGGAACTTTCTAACCCAGCTGTATATTAATACCCATTAATATTTTATTTTCCTATGTTTGGACTTATGAACTCCATTAAAAATATTAATTATTTTAATATCTCTTAAACCAGTTAGATTAGCCTTTCCACCGATTTTCATGGCTAGAGCACATCCGATGCTACCCCAAATCAACAACGCATTGATTCTAGAGCTTCTTATCACATTGCCAAAAACAAAGCCATGTTTTCTTCTTTAAATGATTGTAACACCAAAAATATATATGTTGGTGATGATAGATCTCTTAGTGTTGTAGGGACTGGAACTATTCATCTAGACAATGGTCAATTTAATGATGTATTATGTGTTCCTACCTTATCCTGCAACCTTCTATTTATATATCAAATAACTCATTCAGGTGAAGGTAAAACCGTTGAATTTTCACCTCATGATGTTGTAATTAAGGACCATAGATATCCTAGACAAATTTTAGCTACTGGAATTGTTGATGATTCTACAAGGTTGTATAAGTTTAACAATTTTGGGTCATTAACTCTTCCCTCGGTATTTGTTGCTCATAATGATGAAGTGAGCAAACTTTGGCATGAGCGATTTGGTCACTAAAACTATCGCTCCCTTCAAAATCTATGTAAAGAAAATATGGTGACAGGTCTTCCAATGGTATCTTGCAGAGATGTTTGTTCCGGATGTGTACTCAGAAAACATCATCGGGGTAGTTTTGAAAAAACATGCCTCTTGGCACACCTCAACCCCTTTACAGCTTGTGCATAGTGATTTATGTGGTCCACTTCCAATTGTTTCATTCTCTTGCTACAAGTATTTCTTAACTTTCATTGATGATTTCTCCAGACGCACTTGGGTATACTTCTTAAAACTCAAGAGTGAAGTATTTAACATGTTCTTGGCATTTAGGGCCTTTGTTGAGAAACAATCTGGACATCAAATTCTTAAGCTAAGATCTGATAATGGTGGAAAATATGTTAACAACAAATTCATCAACTTTTGCACTGAGCATGGAATCCAAATGCAACATATTGTTCCATATACTCCACAACAAAATGGTATAGTTGATGTTGGAATTTCTAAGTCTAACTGTTAGAAACCCTTCACATACTTTACTAATTTATTCCTACCTACTTGTTCTGTTAATTAAAAAGTTTTTACCATGTAAATACTGGAAATAAATACAAGTACATGCTCAACACATTACAGATCATCAACTGAATGAAACAAAACAAGCACTCAAGTGACACTGTTGTTTTTGGACCAATGTCCCTGGAAAAACCCAATGTAGGAAAACCGGTGCAGCTATTTGAGGGTTTTATTATTATACAGTTTATGAATACAATCTGGGTGCCAAAACCAACTCACCCAACAGAGAAGAATCTTCGCAGTAGTACCTCTTTACTCGGAAGCAGATATTCCGGTTGAAACCCCAGATGAACACTTCGACAGCTCCCAGCTCCAATCTGCCCCACGAAAACCCTAGCATCTACCTCTAGGGACTGCATCAGCCCTTCCTGGCCCTGCATCAGCTCAATAACCCCTGCGTCAACCTCTGGAGGCACTACATCAACCTCTAGAGCCTTTGCATCACCCACGCTGGCTCTTTGAGGCAATGCGCAGCTCCTAGCTAGCTCTGCGTAGGCCCTAGCTGGCTCTGCTTGGCCTCTAGGTGGCTCTACGTCCCTCTCTCCCGGCTTCTATGCTGATTCTCCTGGCACCCTCTCTGCTCTGTATTCACTGCTCCTCGCTGCTGATCATTGGTTCTATCTCTCTTAGCAAAACCCCGCTCTAGAGAATAGAATGATTGATCACTCTGATATGTTCTCCAAGTGACCCTCAAACCTCCTTATATACTTTTCTCATTGACGAATCAACGGCCGAGATTAAGTCCCTAATCAACGGCTAAGATTAATTCTGGCTTGATCGATGACTTTTGGACCCTTCTAACACAATTTTATATTAATTCACATTAATATTTTATTTTCCCTAAGTTTAGATTTAGAGACTCTATCAAAAATATTAATTATTTTAATATCTCCCAAACTGTTTAGAATCTACCCAAACCATTTCTGAGTATTGGAGATCTCATGTGCTTTAGCCTCTCCACCAATGTTCGTGGCTAGAGCACATTCGATGCTACCCCAAATCAACAGCTGAAAGGAAGAATCACACCTTAATTTTTGGGCAGAAGCAATTAATTGTGAAAATTACATAATAAATCGCACTCCTACCAAGGTTTTAAAGAATATCATTGCAAAAGAAGCATGGAGCTCAAGTAAACCAGATGTAAGTCACTTTCGTGTTTTTGGAAGTGAAGCATGGGCCCATATTCCAGATGAGAAACATAAAGCCTTAGAACTTACGAGTGAAAAATGTATTTTTGTTGGATATTTTGAAGATGTCAAAGGATACAGACTTCCTTCACCTAAATCCAAATATGTTATCATTATAAGAGATGTAAAGTTTGCTAAACATATATTGGCCTACGAGCCTAATTCGACAGATGGGTCACCTCTCTCTATCCCTTCTACTGCTGAAAATATTTCTTCTTCAGATGGTGACAGCGAGGATGAAAATCCTCCCCCACCTTCTCAGGATCCCCCTTCAGCTCCTCAGCTTCCAAAATGGGTCTGCACTACTCGGGATGGGGCCGATTATTTTGCAGGTGATCCTACAGATCAGTGACATACATGTTCTCAGTTCGATAGAGCCTCTTCTTTACTGGCTCAAGCTTCAGCGAATTATGATCCTGACACCTTTGCAGAAGCTTCAGGCCATCCAAATTGGGACACAGATATGAATGAAGAATATCGTTCATTATTGGAAAATTATACATGGGATCTTGTTCCTCTTCCAAAGGGAAGAAAACTTGTTAGATGTAAATGGGTTTATAGAACCAAGTTTGGACCAGATGGAAAAGTTGATAAACATAAAGCTCGTCTTATTGCTAAAGGCTTTTCACAAGTTGAAGGCATTGACTATACTGAAACCTTCTCCCCTGTTGCCATAATGAACTCTATCCGCCTTGTTCTTTCCCTTGCTGCCTCTTTCAAATGGGAAGTCCATCAAATGGATGTTAAATCTACCTTCTTGCATGGGGCCTTACATGAAGAAATCTATATGGAATGACCTCCTGGATTTATACAAACAGACTCCAACCTTGTATGTCGGCTTAAGAAATCCCCTTATGGTCTCAAGCAAGCCCCTCGGGCTTCGTATGCCAAAATGGATAGCTTTCTTTTAGATACTGGCTTTTCTAGGTGTCATTCTGACAATATTGTCTACCCCAAGAAAGTGGGTAAGTCTATTATCATTCTTGTTCTTTATGTTGATGATCTTATCCTTACTGGTAGTGATCCCAACCTTATAAGCCATGTGAAGTCCAACCTTAAAAAACAGTTTAAAATGACAGACTTAGGACACTTGCATTATTTTCTTGGTCTTCAAGTCTTACAATCCAAGGAAGGTATTTCCCTTTCCTAGTCCAAGTATGCCTGTGATCTTCTATGCCACTTTCACATGGAAAACTGTAAGCCAGCCCCTTCTCCCTTTCAGTCTGGAGCCAAACTTTCAGTCACTTGTACTTCCCCTGAAGTTGATTCTACCGTATATTGTCAGCTTGTAGGAAAACTTTTGTATCTGACCCATACACGTCCTGGCCTTTCCTTTGTTCTTGGCCTTATTGCTTGGTTTATGCAAAACCCACATGAAAGTCATTAGAAAACAACTAAAAGAATAATTCGTTATGTTCGAGGTGCAGTCCAATTTTGGATTCATTACAGTGCAGAAGCATCTCCTCTATTGGTTGGTTTCACTAATTCCGATTGGGATGGTGACCCTGATGATTGGAAGTCTATTGCAGGTTATATCTTCACTCTTGGTTCTGGACCTATTACATGGGCTTGCAAGAAACAAAGTGTCATTTCTCTTTCTTCAACTGAAGCAAAGTATCATGGTGTCGTAGAAGCTAGTAAGGAAGCCATGTGGTTTTGTCAGATCCTGTCAGAATTTGGCTTTCAGCAGCAACATCCGACTACACTTTGGTGTGATAATCAAAGTGTCATTCAACTATGGAAAGATCAAGTCCAACATCAGTGCAACAAACACATTGAACTACACATGCACTTCATCAAAAAGCATATTCATGACCATGTTCGTGAAGTGCAAATTGCAATATTGTTCAACGGATGGTCAAGTTGCAAACATCTTTACAAATGCTCTCACAAAGGCGAAGTTTACCAAACTTCGATTTATGGTCGGAGTTCAAGAAGTTGTCACTAAGGGGGAATAGGCTCTAATGCCTCCTTCCTTCTCCTATTGTGTCATATTTGTACATCCTTCAATCCTATCCCAAGTTGTTCTTAAGGGGGGCTATTAGGATATTATGACACATAGGAAATAGTTAAGTATAACTTGGTCTAGTGTAGAGCTAGGTAAAGTGTGTTTCTTTACTATGTACTTTTGTAACTTACAATATGACGGTCACGATATGTTCTAGACATGAAGTGATCCGACGGTTCATTCTCTCATCGGTATTACCGACACTTGATCCATGGTTTAACACCCGATTGGTCCATGATCTCTAATTAAAGAGCATGGAGGGTCATTTGTAGGATGACCGTTCATGAGAGAAACATATGTAAATTTTCTTACTTTTATTAATAAATTCCCTGAAGTGGCCACGTTGGCTCAGGCTGTGGACTGTTTCTCTCTTTGAGGATTTTAACCACGTCAAGAATATTGGTGTATTGGTCTGTGATCTTTTTGTGAGCGATGTCCTTTGGTGTTTTATCTAAAGAACTCACCTTGTAAATTCCTATAGCAGTGTGACCAAATTTGACTAGTTGTTTTTGTAAAATTGGCTCAAATTTCTAAATAAATTTCTGATTTGTAAATCTCATTAAAAAGATGATTTCTCCTCAAGAAAAGATTGTTGGGTTTTCTCCCAGTTGTGTCTATTGTGCATAGTTGTCTTTCTATGATCTTTATTGTTTTCGCTGAATTTACAATGGATATTTTATGTGTAATTATTCAAGGATAACAGTGACATGAGAAATACTACTTGAAAATCATTAAGAAGTAATTATCAGATCAGAAAATTGTATCATTAGAGGAATTTGAGGTAAAAAACTGACCTCATAAGGAAAATGTACAGTCAAAATTCACTTTACGAGAGCCAATCACATTTTATGGGATGACATCATCCCCCATGGTTGGGTGGCATTGCTTGAGTTAAAGGAGCTTACTTGTCACATTCTCAATGGTGGATAAAAACTCATAGTTAACCATGGTAGTGCTCTACGTACTTTTGAAGTCATAAAGTAAAGTACTCATAATAAAGGTCATCTCACACCTTTTTAATAAAATATTATTGTCATTTCATATTTTTTGAAAGAAACAATGCATATCCCTATACAATCTTCAAATCTTTACACACTTTTAAATAAATATTATATTTTATTATTTATATTTTTAAATTATATAGTCATTTCATTTTATTTATATTACAATTAAAAACCTGTTATAAGTTAATATCTTATACACATTAATTAAATACCTTACTCAGTAAATATAAATTAATTCTATGTTCAATACCTTTTTTCTTTAATTTTAAATACATTCTCAATTCATTGTCATTATGTTTATATTCAATTTATATATACTATTATGAAAAATAATCAAAAATGTAATAGATATATATTATATTCAATTTTGTATTATATATATTTCTTCTTATATTTATAATCAAATCAATTCAATATATAATATAAAATATAATACATAAATAATATATTACATTTATTATATTATATTACTTGACTTTTATATAATATTTAATTACTTCTATTATATAATTTAATTGTATAATTTAATAATATAAATTTTTAATTAATAGTATATTATACAATTAAGAATTTATGAATTTTATATTTATAATTTTATTTAAGTTATTTAAGTACAAAGGACAAATGCATTAGTTGTTCAATGATAATGACTTTCACTTGAAAAGCTCTTCTTTATTTATAATTGCATCAATACAATTCTTTTATTAACTTTATTTTGATACACCTTTTCAATTGAATTTAACCATGGTTAGATAGATTGTGGTGCAAACAATGAATTGCAAATTCATGGTATTAATTTATTGGTTTAGCTATTATTTTATTATTTCCTTAAGAGGCCCATTTTAGACCTCAAAATTCCCCTAATGTCCACTACACATGCTATAAAATTTCAACCTCAAGGTTTGTTCATCCCATCTCGACATACTCTTGGTAGAGCTTTAAGGAGCCTCTCGCTCTTCCTCATGACCTATAGGTTTTGTCCTTGCTGCTAGTGTTGCACTCAACCTTAGGAACATGAGACCTCCTAAAGGTCCTACCCTCCTCGAATCTGACATCTAGATTGATGATGACTCTCCTTTGTCCTCGAATGTTGACCCTCTAGGCCTTTGAGACCTCACTGTAACCCACAAAAATGCCCTTCTTTGATGAGTGCTCCAGCTTGGTCCTCTTCTCTGTAGGCATGTGGCAATAAACTGGACTGTCGAAGATGCACACGACTCACCTCCAGTCTCTCTCTAATAAACATCTCCTCATGAGTCTTGTCCTCCAATATCCTGTGAGGACTCCTGTTCTGCAAGTAAACGATTGTATTGTAGGCCTCCACCCACAAAAACATAGGCAAGTCTTGATTATAGATCATTGCCTTCATTTCTCCTAGTATGGCCATGTTCTTCCTTTCTGCAACATCATTTTGCTAATGTTGTAAGGCACTATGAGTTCCTTATTAATCCCTGTCTCCTCGCAAAAATCTTGAAACTCATTAGAGGTATACTCAACCATTATCAGATCTCAGTACCTTAATCTTCTTCCCAATCTCGTTCTCCACATGAACATTGAACTCTCGAAACTAAATGAAGACCTCACCCTTGGTCGTTAGGAACTATATCGAACACTTATTGGAATAGTCATCTATGGATGTCGAAAAGTAGTTGTCCCCTATGATTAATTCCATTGATATAGGACCACATATATTTGAATGCACCAAGTCCAACACTCCCTAGGATTTCATCTCACTATGAGGAAAGCTTGTCTTGGCATGCTTTCCAAGCGCACACCCTTTGCACACTCCCGCCTATTCCACTCTAATCTCCAGAAAACTTGTAATCATCCTCTGTAATATAGGAAGAGCCATGTAGTGTAGGTGTCCCATCCTCTTGTGCCAAAGCTCACTTTGGTTGTCAGTATCATTTATAAGGGAATTAACTCACAAACCTCTCAACAAGTATAGGTTCTCGCTACTCCCTATGACTCGTCTCATGCTAGGATCAACCCCTTTTGGCCTAACAACTACTTCACCACTTATGTAGCTGACCTCTAGTCCTTTGTCCTTCATCACTGAAACTGAAAGGAGATTCTTCTCCAACCTTAATATAAACATCACCTCCTTCACCTCCATGACATTTCCTGAGTCCATCTGACACTGTATCTTGCCAATGCTCTTGGGCCTCTACTGCATAGTTGATGTTGTCACCGAGCTCCACTTGCAGATCTTTAAGCTCCTTGGGCATACTAGTGAAGATATCCCGAGATCCTGTCATGTGACAAGATGCTCCACTATCCACAACCCTCATATAATGGTGCTAGAAAGACAAGATACTAGAGAAAATTCCTTCTCGAATTTGTTAGCCAACTCATCATCTATGTAGATGAAAATTTTGTTATATTCCCCTGGCCTTTCTTTTTGTTTGGACATTGTCTGGCCGAATGACCAAACTTGCAACATGCAAAGCACTTGACTTTGCTCATGTCTTTTTCCTTGTCTGTGAAGATCCTCTTCCACTCTAGTTTTGCTTGGCTTTATCCTTGCCCTTCTTTTCTTTCCCAACAAGAGCAAGATCCTCATCCCCACCTTCACTCCTCTGTTGTCCACCAATTATTGAACTCTCCCATATTTCTTTTGGATGAAGTCATCCCACTATCAGCTCCAATCAAGAAGCTAATGTCTAGCAAGGATCCCCTCCACAAAGGCGATCCATTGCTTAGTGCAACCCTTCAAAGTTACCTTCACTACAACTGAATCACTCACTTCCCCCATAGCTGATAGCTTATCACGAGCCTACAGGATCCTCGTGAGATATGAGGTCATGGTCTTTGATTTGTTCATACCAATGTTGTTGAGCTTTTCTCTCATCACCATTTTCTTGTTCTCATTTGTGTTGGAGAATCTACTAGGGCAGCTATTTGAACATTTCTCCTTATCCTTAACAATTGCTTGTGAACTTCATTAGCTTCTTTTTGTTCTTTATTAGTTTCTCTTTGTCAAACAATTATTAAGAGCATAAAAATGAAAATCATAGAAGACAATGGACACGGAATATAGGCTCCAAACCAGGCAAAACCCATACAAGGGAAAAACCCAAAAGAATCTCCTCTTCTTATGGAATCAATTCAAATGAGAAAACCAACACCCAAATACCGAAGTCAAAAGCTCCTCCAAGAACCATCAACCCTCCAAGAATCACTCTCAAACAAGTCAAAGATTGACCGTCAACGAAAGTCAAATCTCTTCAAATTTGCTCCACTTCATAATTTTGGGCTTCTTACTCCAGATTTGCAATTTCGACTTCTTGTAGACAACAGAAACCTTAGCCTTTAAGCTTCCCAAGAGATCCTTCCTCAAGCTGAATAAAGTCTTCAAAGTCAACAAGAGTCAAACCTACAAACTACTCCAATCAGAAATTCAACCCTCACTTCATGTCTGCAATCTCGTCCTGCAACTTTCAGTCCTGCAATTACTGCAAAAACCCTAGATATTTCGCATGTGTGGGCAGAATAAGGCTTAAAAGTAAAATATTTGTTTTCACCTCCTTGTTCTTCACTCTTATTTTCCACCTTTTCTTACTTTTGAATCGAACTACAAATGTGTGTCAAAATGAATCGGACTTCCTTACTTTATATAGCCTTCTCATGAGGTTGAAAAACCCATTACTAAGTCGACTTCTCCTTGGCAGGGTCAACTTGTGCTTGGAGGCTTATTTGACTTTCTAGACTCATAATTAATATATTTTACATGTTACAACTTGCCCAATAAGGCCTTATACAATTGACAAGGACTCTCTTGACTCAAGAAAAATATTCTTTTGACTTGACAAACCCAGGAGCATGAAATGAAAGCTTGACCTAGATGACCAATAAAATGAAGCATGAAACCCATCCTTAAAAATAATATTTTCTTTCTTCTTTTTCTTGTAAGTTGTAACATAAGATATAGATAATTACATGAGTACAATAACAATTATGAAAACCGAAACTAGTTACATTTTCCAACACTCCCTCTTAGTAGGGAGTTATTCATAATTGTACAACTGGTACAAAGATATTCTCAAACTGAAGAGTTCTCATAAGAAGAGTTAGATTGATAAGCCATCTTTCAGCATCAACATCATAACCAACATTGTCAAAATGGTAAGTCCTTAACTAACAAGCTCTTCTCATATCACAGCATAATGTTGGCAGGCTTTACGTGAGATACCACACAATCTCTCAAGATACATACCCCATCTGGATGTTCACTAGGTATGTCCTTTTAGGACTATTCTTATCTTGGATTCTCAATCCTCAAAGAATAGTGGTCCTCTTCAACCACTCCTATCTTAGATACCTGTCCAATCCTCAAAGAGTGTGGACCAACAAGACTACTTCCTATCTTGGATTCTATATCCCTTGAAGAGTATTAATATTAGATGCTTATCCAATCCTTTTGTCCACCACTCTCCGATCATGGCCTTCACTCAGATGTACGAATGTTAGCCCTAGCCTACTACATGACACATGAAGAGGAGAATATGATGTCTAACATCACTCCCTCTCAATCAAAGTGGAGATCCTCATTCGCTCTCAATTAGCAAATTGATCCTTGCTCCTCTTTCAATCATTTAAGGAGATTTCTTCTACCTCTCGAACATAGAGGAGATTCCTTACTTCCTTTTAATTGGGAAATCTTAATCACAAGCTCTTTAGCTTATCCTCATAAATGTATCCGCTACTAGTTCTTCATGGAGATCTTTAAGTAGTAGCTGCATTGCTCCTTCTTTCTTTGCATCTCATCATATTGGGCTTCTTTCTTCCTAGATGTTATGGAGCCATCTTCTTTTTATAGTTTTGTGCCAAGATTCTGATCATCAACGTTTCATATCACTTTCCATTAGTCATCATCAATAAAGGCATTATATTTATCCTTCCAAAGTGATTATCATGAACATCAGGCTATCTTTTTGTATAGCTACCTTAAGATTCCAAGATGATGTACACATCTTGACCATATAATTGAGTTCAAAAACCAACAGTTGAACTTGCCTCAACTGTCATCATGCATTTTTTGCAATATTCTTCCAAGTAGCGAAACTTAAATTCCAACCAGATAACAAATACCTTATCATGATGGCCCTTTCATCAAAGTATGTTCTTACTTGAATCCTTTGAGATCAACATCCTTCCACATGATCCATATTCATATTGTACAAGAATCCTTCTCCATGTATTCACTTTTAATCGAAGGTGCCCATGGATCAAACTTAATTAGCAAGCTACAATATCTTTTTTTGAGTTGTCATTATTAACTCTCTTTCCTTTTTCCGGAGACCATACTTGATGTTGATCAATATCATTGTGTTCATGCCATGCTACTTTGTGGAACAGTCTTGATCTTTTGTCATTCTAAAACATACCAAACTTCTACTTTCAAGCATCGAGTAACCGCATGGAAGACTTAACAAGCACTTTCTTATGACTAATTCTTTCTGCAAGTTTCTTGTAGATATTAACCCTACCTTAAAGGAAACTTATTTAAAAGCATTCATTCCTTTGCTTCCATACAACCATCTAGCCATACTTTCTTTGAACGAGCTTGCTTCCAACCTTATTGAAGATTAAGCTTTCCTTTAAGAGGAGAAAGACTTCAATTTTGGCTTTCAAACTGTCACTCGACCATTTTGCATGCCTTCATACTTCAAGACTATAGACTCCATACTAGATGGAATATGTACTAGTGTTAATGCTTCTTCCAAGAACCTTCCCAAATGATGGTTCTTTTTAGATCTTAATGAACCCCTTTTGCAAGATTACTACCTCTAACATTATGTTAGAAAATGCTTGGATGAACTATAATATGCAATATGGTCCCAATATTCTCATTCTTTTAAGCTAGATGATTCCTTTCAAAGCAACTTGATTATGTAGACTCTAATTCTTCTACTATCATATGCATCTTTCTTATGATGCCATGCTTTATAAAATCAAGACTCTTCTAGAGAATGCAACAATGCATGCCACACTACTTTCTACTTAATAAAAGAAAGACAAATTAAATAATGAACATGTTAGAGATGAAGCTTCCTTTAATTGTAAAGATCCTTGGGATCTTCTCCTTTTAGCTTCTTTTCAAGTTCTCCCTTTTCCTTAGCTATGTGAGCTTCACTCCTTTCCTTCCTTATGTTGTTCTTCTTGTTTGGGCAATCCCTCTTAAAATGTCCATACTCATCGCATCCAAAGCATTGAATCTTGGACATATCTGGTTTCCTTGGACTTTCCAAACTTCCCTTTCTTCGTCTTCTTGGATTTTCCAATAAAGCTTTGTGACTTCTCATTTGATTCGGTGTCATCCTTTTCCTTTATCCTAGTTTATTCCAAGATGCATTAAGCCCATAACTCATCAAAAGGAGTAGTATAATTTCTTGAGTAGACACTAGTTGCAAAACTGCTCCAATTAGGTGGCAAAGCACTTAATACACAAGTAGTCATTTCTGAATCGGAAACAACTTCCCCAAGCCCTTGCAATTGGTCCCTTATTTGTGAGATCTTCATAAGGTAAGTGGCCATGTCTTCATCCTTTGACTTCCTTATTCTATAGTTGATTTCTCAAGGATATCTTTTGACTCGATGTACCTATAGAGTACAATTTCACCAACTTATCATACATAGCTTTGGATGTCTTTAAATCAACAACAAAGGGAAAAAGATGATCTTTTCTGGATTTAACAATGATCCTTAGTGCCCTCACTTCTCCCTTCTTGTATTTTGCTAACTCTTGAGTCTTCTCTTTGTCTGGTACAATAACTTCACCAAGAACATATTCCATGACTACATTTTCTGTGAGTATCAATTCAATCCTCTTCTTCCATGCTAGGAAGTTTGTTGATCCAACGAGCTTGTTGCTTTCTTTGCGAAATGTAGCCATATGATCTGTAGATTGAGACATAGAAGACAATACGATACTCACTTGTCAACCAAGATTCCTTCTTGATGATGTCTCCAATTATCTTGATGCTTTCAAGACCTTCACAGAGACTTCAAAGATGCCCTAGAATGATGATTTCTAGGATTCCTTCAACAATAGTGTCTTCAAACAACTTCAAAGAGTGGATGATGATCCCAGGATTCTTTGATGCTTCCTTTAAAGATGTCTTTCAATGAGCCTTCAAATTGATAGCTTTTCAAGAGGGATCAATATCCCTTTCAAGATAAAGCATCCTTCTTTAAGATGATAGAGTGCACCCAAGAGCATTCAACAAGAGCTTATCCTTTCTTTCTTCAATGAGAGCTTGATCTTTCTTAACATGATGAGGACTTCAATGAAATCTTGATGTAGTAATCTTCCTTCTAGGTCAATAGGTCTTCTTCTTCTTTCCTTGTTTCCATTTGCAAATGATTCCCTTTGACAAGCAATTTCTTCTTTTGTCAAAAACATGATCTTCAAGTAGCCTTCTCTTTCTTCACCTTTTCTTTGTTACCATGTTGGAGAGTCTACTACGGCAATTATTTAAATTTTTCTCCTTATCCTTAATAATTGCTTGCAAACTTAATTAGCTTCTTTTTGTTCTTTATTAGTTTCTCTTCATCAAACAATTATCAAGAACATACACAATGAAAATCATAGAAGACAATGGACACAGAATATAGGCTCCAAGCCAAGGCAAAACCCCTCCAAGGGGAAAACCCAGAAGAATCTCTTCTTTTCTTATAGAATCAATGCAAATGAGAAAACCAAGACCCAAAGACCAAAGTCAAAACCTCCTCCAAGGACCAAGTTAGCCCTCCAAGAATCTCTCAAACAAGTCAAAGATTGACCAAGTCAACGAAAGTCAAATCTCTTCAAATTTGCTCCACTTCAAAATTTTGGCCTTCTTACTTCAAATCTACGATGTTGGCTTCTTATAGACAATAGAAACCCTAGCCTTTAAGCTTCCCAAGAGATCCTTCCTCAAGCTGATTAAAATCTTCAAAGTCAATAAGAATCAAATTCGACCCTTACTTTAGGTTTGCAATCTCATCCTGCAAGTTTCAGTCTTGCAATTACTGCAGAAACCCTAGATATTTCGCACGTGTGGGCAAAATAAGGCTTAAAAATCAAATCTTCCTTTCTTGCTTAGACTTCTTCTTGCCTCCTTGTTCTTTACTCTTGTTTTCCTCCTTTTCTTACTTTTGAATTGAACTACAGAAGTGTGTCAAAATGAATTGAGCTTCCTTTCTTTATATAGCTTTCTCATGAGGTCGAATAGCCCATTACTAGGTCAACTTCTCCTTGGCAGGGATGCCTTATGCTTAGAGGCTTATTTGACTTTCTAGACTCATAATTAATATCCTTTTACATGTTACAACTTGCCCAATAGGTTCTTCCAATTGACAAGGACCCTCTTGACTCAAAAAAAATATTATTTTGACTTGACAAACCCTAGGAGCATGAAAGGCATGCTTGACCTAGATGACCAATAAATGAAGCATGAAACCCATGCTTAAAAATAATATTTTTCTTTCTTCTTTTTCTTGTAACATAAGATACACATAATTACATGAGTACAATGGCAATTATGAAAACCGAAACTAGTTACATTTTCCAACACTCCCTCTTAACTAGGGAGCTATTCATAATTGTACAATCCATACAAAGATATTCTCAAACTAAAGAGTTCTCTCAAGAAGAGTTGGATTGATAAGCCATCTTTAAGCATCAACAACATAACCAACATTGTCAACATGAATACAATAACAATTATGAAGAGCGAAAATAGTTACATTTTCCAACAATTTGTACTCTAGTATAGACTAGTCAAGGTTGCCCACATCTTATTTGTTGTGTCTTTCCTTGTTATGAGAGGAATCATATGATCCCTCACACGATCGAAAGTAATTCCCCTTGCCTTCACATCCTTCAACTTGTGCTTATTGGTTGGACAAGGTATGTAGGACAAGGGTGGACAAGGTCAGCTGAAGAACCATATCAAGGCCTATCAAATTTGGTGGATGGGGACTCCTAGATTGTCCCTCTAGACGCTTTTTTATGGTAGGGGCCTATAGAGGAAAATTAAGTTCAACAAATATATTGCCCAGACCGGTATGGAGGATTGGGTGGCTATTGGGGCGCCCCCCACAATTGGTGCTTCTATTATTTGGCGTAGTCTTAGGCGGGCAATCCCATGGCTATGCAACGATTTATGGTGGATGGTTGGGGATGGTCGAAAAATACTTGTCGCCCTGGATGTCATTAAAGGAATGAATGACTCCCATATACTTTTGACTCCCATGATATATTTTCTAAACTCATGGGGGATTACATCGCTTGCTAATCTTTGGGAGAGGGCTTGTCTCCCCAACGTTGCCCATGCTTGGCCACATGCTTAGCAGATTAGCCTTCCAAATCATTTGGTTGGGGAAAGGCCTCAAAATTGGCAGGGAGGCTAGGACACATGTATTCCACAATAACCATAAATCGTTTTGGGAAATTCCATCTGGAGACAGTTTTATTAAAATAATTAATTATTTCTAATGAGTGCCTAAGTCTAAACTTAGGAAATTAAAATAATTAAGAGGTATTAATTAAAATAATGGTGAAACTTCTAGAAGAAGACGAGGATCAAGTCAATATGATCTGAGCCATTGATTAGAAACTAATCTTGGTCGTTAATTACTCAACTAGAGGATTATAAGAAGGACTTCAAAGGGCATTTGGAAAACACACCAGACAGATACTCAGTTACCCAAGTAAGATCGATTTTCTCACTAGTTGAAGTTCAGGAAGAGGAAATTGAATCAAAGGGAGAGTTGCAGGTGAGAAGGAGAGAGGGCATCAACATCAGTCGGGAGTGCAAGAGTAGAAAGAAGATGCAGAGCAGAGGAGGGGCAACGCAGAGGCTATGATGTTGGGATTGCACAGTCCCTACGCAGAAGCTAATGCAGTGAGACATAGAGGGGGCAACAGGTCCTCTCCAGAGTCAGAATCTCGCTAAGAAGCATGAGAATATTGTTTGTAAAATTTCTCACAGAAATTCCTCTTCTATTCTGCTAATCTTGTACATGAGATTTTTGCTGAAGATCAATAAAGAAACCCTCATCTGTTGCACCAGTTTTCCCACATTGGGTTTTTCCAGGGACAATTGTCCAAAAATGATTGTCATTGTGATTATACTTGTGCTAGTATTTTTCCTTGCATTTACTTTCCGTAGTATTTTAATTATGAAGGCTAAAGTAAAATTTATTTCAATATTTGTTGTAGAAACATTGTGAATAACTTATTTTTGAATTAATAAGTAGAAGAAATAATATCGATCACTGCAATTAGATTTCTATTCAGAAATTTTCACATGGTATCGGAGTTGAGTTAAGCAAGAGTGCATATCAGAAGAGCCAACGTTGAAGAGGAGGGGGTTCGAAATTGCTGCATAGGCAGAAAATCAAATCCCCAGAGGAATTGTGCAGTCCAGTCTAGGAGGGAAAAACTTTCATAGGAAAATCTCTCTCTGAGAGAGTCGACAAAGAGGAAGATTTCCAGATCGAAGTTTGTCACGGACAGAGGGAGCAACACAGAGAAGTCTTCAGGTGAGGATGCAATTTTTCTGCAGTAGTTGCTGGGGCAGAAAAGCATCAGAAATTTACGAATAATAGCACTAAGAAGGATGGAAAATCAAGATGTCTCTAAATTATCTTTTAGATTGGAAGAAGAATTCGCATGCTTGTCAAGTTCAGCGTCAGTAGATGTTTGGTATATTGATAGCAGGGCTTCAACCCATATCACTGGAGTATGAGAATATTTCTCGAGCTATCAAGAAGAGCAAATGGACTTCCAGATTACTATGGGAAACAGAACGAAGTGTGCTCCAATAGGGAGAGGCACTATAGCATTTCAGATGGAAGTAGGAACCAACATCCAAGCCACTAATGTTCTGCATGTGCCCAAGTTATGAATGAATCTGATTTCAGTGTCCCAGTTACAGGACAAGGGATACGATGTATACTTCATTGGAAGGAAAGTATATGTCAAACATCCAAGCTGGAAGAAGAAGAGACAAATTGGAGCTCGAAGCAACAGACTGTATAGATTGCATCTCGAGTCTCCAATGGCATTGATAGGTAGCAATCATAATGGTGAAAATGAACTGAATGAACTGTGGCACAGGCGAATGGATCACCTACACGATGGAGCACTGAGGATGCTCAAAGAGATTGTTACAGGAGTTTCAGTCCTTAGTACTAAGCATGATGATGTATGCAAAGGATGCACACTCGGGAAGTATGCTAAAGCAGCTTTTTCCAGAAGTAACAACAGAGCGGAAGGCGTATTGGGATTGATATACTTAGATATTTGTGGCCCAATGTCCACAAGATATCTTAGTGGTGGAAAATACTTTGTCACCTTTATTGATGATCACTCTAGAAAAACCTGGATCTATTTCTTAAAGATCAAGGACGAGGTATTTGATCGGTTCAAAGAGTTTAAGGCTCTCGCAGATAACATGAAAGGGAAAAAGATAGAGGTATTACATTCAGATAATGGTGGAAAGTATACGGACAAATACTTCACAGATTTCTGTGCAAAAGAGGGCATCAAAAGAGAATGGACAATGCAATATAATCCAAAGCAAAATGGAGTAGCAGAGCGAAAGAATAGAACTATTGTTGGGGCGGCAAAGCCTATGTTGTATGACCAGGACTTGCCTAGATTCTTATGGGCAGAGGCTTAAAACACAACGGTGTATATCTAGAATAGAACTCCTCACAGAGCATTGGGGAAGAAAACACTTGAAAGTGTCTTCACAGGGAAGAAGTCGGAGGTGATTCATCTCAAGATATTCAGAAGTGTGGCACATTGTCACATTTCGGACGAGAAGCATAGTAAACTGGATCAGACTGCAGAAAAGGGGTACCTTGTAGGATATAGTGAGACCTTAAAAGCATACAAAATCTACATTCCTAGCAGCAGAATGATTGTAGTAAGACAGGATGCAAATTTCATGGAGGATAGTGCTTTCAGGTAATGTCAAGAGATGCCAGCAGAAGGTCAGTCAATAGATGTTCCATTAGTCCAAGAGCAACAAGCAGGACAAGCAGGAGGACATACACCTAGATCGAGCACATTGACCAGCAACAATATTTCCTCAGAAGAAGGAGATCCGAGCATTTCTCAGCAGATGGAACAACAGGAACAGGAGGGGTATTTGATTTGAGCCTCCCACCACTAGTGATAGAACCAACAAGGAAGTACCGCAAATGCTGAGGGACATAGAGGAGTTTGTCCGAGCTCCTAGAACCAAGAATAGGCAACGTAGACAACCTGACAGGTACCAAGTCTTGGTAGCACAAGTTGAAGAACCCTCCAGCTTTCAGGAAGTCGTACAACACCAAGTTTGGGTGGATGCCATGGTGGAAGAGTATAGTTCTATCATGACGAATGATGTCTGGGAAGTGGTACCTAGACTAGAGGATAGATTAATTGTAGGATCAAGGTGGATCTATAAGATCAAGTATGTTGCAGATGGCAGTATAGAGAAGTATAAGGCTAGGTTCGTGGCAAAAGGGTACGGACAAAACGAAGGAATAGACTATAAGGAGACCTTCACCCCAGTAGCCAGATATACCTCTATCAAATCTGTTATATCCCTAGCAGCTTAAATGGGATGGGAGATTCACCAGATGGATGTCAAGATAGCATTCTTGAACGGGGTGATAGAAGAAGAGGTGTATATAGAACAGCCCAAAGGCTTTGAAACTCATGAAAGAGAGCTCATGTATGCAAGTTAAAGAAAGCCCTGTATGGGCTCAAGCAGCACCCAGAGCATGGTATGGTTGGATTGATAGTTACTTGCAGCAGTTGGGATTCGTCAAGAGTGATGTTAATCCCAATCTCTACTATCTAATGTTAGAGAATGAGCCACTTATTCTGGTATTATATGTTGATGACTTGTTTATAACAGGGTAATGTAGGCTCATAAAGGACTGCAAGAAGAATCTTGAAGCAAAATTCCACATGGAAGATATGGGGTTGATGCATTATTTTCTAGGGTTGGAAGTTTAGCAGAAGAATGGGGAGATCTTCCTTGGGCAAGGAAGATATGCTATAGAGATTCTGAAGAGAATAAGCATGTAAGATTGTTGACCCATGGCTACACCCATGATCACCTTGTACAGACAACTCATTGGGTTGCTCATGTATCTGATCAACACTAGGCTAGACATTTGCTTCGCTGTCAACACCCTTAGTTAGTTCATGGTGGAACCAAAAAGGGTGCATTGGGCAGCAACTAGGCACATCTTAGATATGTGTGTGGAATAGTTGGATATGGGTTGAAACCATAGTTTTAAAAACCGGTCTTGCTAACCGGTTACCGGTCTAACCAGCTGGTTAGCAAGCTCACTAGTCGAAACCAGCCAAAAAACCTGGTTCAATCGCCCATTTCGCTAAAATTTTCCCTAAACTGGTGCTAACCGACCGGTTTAGGACGAAACCGGACGGTTTTGTATCAAACCAGCCGGTTCCGTCCTAAACTGGCCAGTTAGAGGCACACCCACCATATTGTCCAAAAAGTGTAATGCAGACTGTGTTTTAGGGGTTTTGGGGGGAAACTAAGGGTGTTTTCCCTCCAAAAACACTCTCTCCAAGCCTTTAAAAGGCCCCTCTCACTCTCATTTGTCTCACACAACTGATTTGGAGTGTTTGTGGGTGTTTGTGAGTTTGTTTGTGAGCTTGGAGAGTGTTGAGTTTTTGCTGAAGTAGTCATCTTGGAATTGGAGTTGGAGCTATTTTGGAGATAGAGTGTAGCTGTCAGTGGAGTTTCCATCTTCAAGAGGAAGCTAAGGAAGCTAGTTTGCATTTCCAGGTAAGGATTTGCACTTGAAAATTCCTCATTTGACTACTATCCATGAATTAATTTTTTGATGTGTTATAAACTTCTCACTTCTATGATCTACCATCCAAGTAGTCATCATGCTTCCAAAAGCCAAAGATACTGCATGGGCTCATTGTGATATGATTGATGGCAAAATGATCTGCAAATATTGCCAAAAATCCATTCGAGGGGGTATTAACAGGTTCAAGCAACACTTGGTTGGGATAGGAGGCCATGTAAAGCCATGTGGAGCACCAAATGAAATAATAGGGCATATTAGGGCATAATACCTTCAGAAGTTTGAGATTCAAGTCACTGAACCAATACAAAAGTTTGTGACTACAAAGTTTGGGAGTTGAGACTCAACCAACTGAGTTTGATCATGATGACTGAGACTCACGAGAAGTTTCAAGTGATAATGTTGATCACTATTATAGTATTATTATTATCATATATGTAGAGTCTAGACTGGAGTCTTGTAGTAGGCCACTGGCCCCATAGTTTGTAGGCTTTGTTTTTGCACTCTAGAGGCCATTTAGAGCCTCATTGCTTATGTATTTTGTCGATGATATATATTGCACTCGGTGCCATTTTCATATATTCACCTTTACATGGTATATAAATGAGCAATCTTTGCATATTTTGTCTCTATTGGCTTGGAATCATGGTTTTAAATCTTAAAAATAGTTTTTTTCATTAAAATATAATTATTTAATGTATTTTTCTAAAACCGGTTCGTTTAGACCAAACCAGTCCCGGTTAGACTAGTCCCAATTGGTAAACCGGTTCATTAGGTGGACCGGTCCGGTCACTGGTTCCGGTTTTAAAAACACTGGTTGAAATACACTCGAGGAGATGACGTCAGATTGAATGGCTTCACAAATGCATATTGGGCAAGTTGTTCAGTAGACCAGAAAAGTACCTCCGAGTATTGCTTCAGCATTGGACAAGGAATGATCTCATGGTGCAGCAGGAAGCAGAAGTCGGTAGCTCTAAGCTCGGCAGAAGCAGAATATATGGTGGGCAATGTTCAAGAATCTAGGGCAAAGTAGTATAGTGTAATTCTTCGTTACTTGATAACAATTTGTGGAGTCTTTTTACTTTTCTAGTTAGCTTATTCTTCTTCTTCTTATTAGTGCATATGTGTGTACTTCATCAAACTACTACCAAAACATAAAAACAACAACACGAGATATTGGCTCTCTGCCAGGGCCAAAACCTCTCTTCTCTTGAGAGGAAAATCCTTTAGTGAATTTCTCTTATTGAAGCTTCTATTGATCAATGCCAAACCCTAGACCCCTAACTAAAAGATCCTCCAAGCAAAAGTCAAGTCTTTACTCCTTTCTGCACCATATACCCCGACACTTCTTCTGGCACTTCTTCTGGCACTTCGTCCTCCTTCCGGCACTTTGTTCTCTTATGCATCTTTTCTAGAAATAGACCTACTTGAGTGAGTCTTCAAGGTGAGGTGTTCCTCTTCTATCCTTGCACAACTAGACTTCAACATTGACCAACTGAGATCCTTAATGAGATATGATAGTATGATACTGTTGTTGTTTTGCTGCCCTAGATTCTCGCATGTGTGGGAGGATCACTAGGTTCATATGCTCTTCTTTCCTTCGCTTCAGAGTCTTCCTTCCACGCTAGAGTAGGAGGCCTTTGTAGGCCTAGTTACTAGCCCAAACAATAAATAACATACCACTGTAATTTCACTGTTGATATAGCACAAATTGTACCTCGTTCCTTCGTACGTGTGACTGTGTATACCCTAGAAACGGTCTTTTAACCTTCGTTGTTCTTCCTCCTTTCTTCGCTGCCCTAACAGATCTATTCCTTGGCTTATCTTCGTTCTTCTTTTTCTCTTTCTCATGCAGATTTCAGAACATGATTGATGCATTCTAATTGGAGTGACAACCTCTATAAATAGAGGATTGTTCCTCCATTTAAGCCGACTTGTCTGGCTATCTTTAGGCCGACTTGTCCTCTTAGTTATAGGCCGACTTGGAGGGTTGTTTGTAGGCTGATTTGGAGGGCATTTTGGCGGCTGATTTGCTAAGCAGACTTCACACATTTTCCATGGTGGTGTAGCATGCTTGAAGGAGCTTCTTGAAGGTGTCCTTACATAGGATTAGACTTGACTTTGCTTGGAGGTTTCCCTTTGACTTTAATATATATATAGTGTAACATGCCCTTGAGGCCTTCAATATTTTCTCTTGACTATTTGACTCACCTATAGCACTTTGACATGTGCTAGACCTACTTCAATGAACAAGAAACTCATTAACATATATTATAAAGATAATATTTATTTTCTTCAATAAGTACAAATATCAAAAGTACATCTATGAAGACTAAACCTAGTTACACTTCCTTCAACAGGCAACACAGTTACGTGTGAAGCTATATGGCTTAGAAAATTGCCTACGAGTTTGTTTAGAAAGATGATGGAAGTAGCCAGTATTTTTTGCGATAATCAGAGTTGTATTAAACTCTTTGCGAATCCAGTATTTCAAGATCAGTCAAAACACATTGATATTGGATGTCACTTTATTAGAGACTGTGTTTAGCATGGGGCAGTACAGTTGCAGTATGTCTCCATAGGAAATCAGGTAGCAGACGTACCCTCCTTGATAATTTGGTTGGGATGTATAAGGCCAATAACTTGAATCATATCCGCTCCTTGAAATATCAACTCAAGGACATGAAGATGAACAAGGGGGAATTTGTGAAGTCCTATGTCATGAGGGTATCACAAACTATTGGTGAGCATATATCTAATAAAGAGTTGGGGATGGTCACTCTTCAAGGTCTTCCTCCTATTTGGGAAACCTTCACTACTACTATAAGCAACAATAATGTACTCCCGACATTTGATAAGCTCATTGGAAAATGCACCCAAGAGAAAACTAGGATGATTGGCATAGGGAGGATTCGAAAGCATGAAGAAGGAGAGCCCCCCGCATTTGCAGCACAAGATATGAAGAGAAAAGGAAAATCGAGGCCATTTGGTTCAAGGAAGCCTGCCCATGAATCAAGGGACTCTAATAGAATATTAAGGGATATTGAATGCTTCAATTGTCACAAGCATGGTCACTATCCCCAAGACTGCCTGAAGTAAAGAGATGCTCTAGGTCCAATTGAGGCTTCTATAACCACAGGTTCAAGGATAGAAGAAGAGGTGATGATAGAAGAAGAAGATATGCCCTTTATGATCAAGAAGAAGGCCATCATCCTCAAAAGAGGTCAAGGAACTCCAGGTATAAAAATAATGTTGTTGCTAGTCAATCTGAATATATTCTTATTTATGCTCTTTCTGGTTCTTCCCCTTTGGATTCGTATGATGGATGGGAGATAATGGGGCCTCTAAACATTTCTTTGGATACCAAGAAGTCATCTCAAACCTGGTTGAGAGGGAGACAAATTTGAAAATCATCCTTGGAGACAACTCTACTCATTCTGTGAAGGGTTTTGGTTCTATAAAATTTCATTTGGACTATGGTGAATCGGTTCTTCTTCACGATGTTATGTATGCTCTGAGACTAAAGAAGAACTTGGTATCTATATCTACCTTGGAAGACAAAGGGATGAGAGTAGCCTTCATAAGAGGAAAAGTCCTCACCTGGCCTATGGAATCTTGCATGAGGGATGATTTTACCTTGGGATCCAGAATTGAAGGACTCTATAAAGTTAATGGAAGACCTCTGTGAGCAATGGTCCATGACATCAATCATCAAAATGAGCTATGGCACCGAAGGTTGGCACATCTACATTATGAAGCCCTATCGAAATTAAAGTTGGTTTTTGGGATGCCTAATGTTCAAGCTAGTCATGATGGAGTATGTCCGGGATGTGTTAGTGGAAAGAAGATAAGGGGACCATTCCCCTCCAACAAGAACAAGACCAATGATATTCTTCAACTTATTCATTCTGACCTATGTGGACCCATGCCAGTGCACTCTCTTGGTGGCTATCTCTACTACATAATCTTCATTGATGACTTCTCTAAGAGGACATGGATATTCTACTTGAAGCATAAGGATGAGGCTTTTGATATGTTCAAGGACTTCAAGGCACTGATAGAAAATCAAACATGGAAGAAGATCAAGGTCTCTAGGTCTGACAATGGTGGAGAATATATGTCAAATGAGTTTGTTGACTTTTCCAAGAACGGTGGAATCAAGAAGGAAACTATTGTATCTTATAATCCCGAGCAAAATGGAGTGGCTGAAAGAAATAAACAAGTCCATCATGGAAGTTGCCCGAGCCAATGTGGAAAAAGTCGAAGTCGGGATTAAATCGGAAAGGGTCCAAAAGTTGAAAAAGTCGTTAAAGTCGGGAGTTTTTCGAAAAAGTCGGCAAAAAGTCGGCAAATTTAAACGGCCAGCCAAAAAAATAAAAAAATCGGGATTTATTCGGCCAGCCAAAAAAATAAAAAAATCGGGATTTAATCGGGATTTATTCCCGACTTTTTCCACACTGATTCCAGCCAATGCATTACAAGATATGGTCGGATTTATTTCTTCTTTATCCAGGGTTTGTTCCTGGAGTATATCCTCTTCTTTTGACATTTCTTGTTCCTTTTCTTCCTCCTCTTCACAATCTATGTAGAATAATTTCTTCTCAGCACACTTATGACCTTTAGTGTATTTGCTATCACAACTGT
>APFE031240081.1:0-16560 GCA_000404065.3 Pinus taeda | reverse complement strand
AGTCGGCAAAATTAAACGGCCAGCCAAAAAAATAAAAAAATCGGGATTTAATCGGCCAGCCAAAAAAATAAAAAAATCGGGATTTAATCGGGATTTATTCCCGACTTTTTCCACACTGGCCCGAGCCATGTTGCATGATCAAAAGTTGTCGAAGTTCCTTTGGGGAGAAGCTACAAATATAACAGTCTATGTTCAAAACAGGGTTCCTCATCAAGCGTTGGATAACAAAACACCCAAAGAAGTGTTTGTAGGCGTGAAGCCTGATATTGGTCATCTAAGGATATATGGTACAACATGTATTTTTCATGTGTCAAAGGACAAGAGGAACAAGTTGGAAGCCACCAAAAATAAAGGTTCATTTGTTGGGTATTGTGACAATTCTAAAGCTTCTAGAATATATGTGCCTGGTCAAAGGAAAATCAAGTTTAGCAGGGATGTATCCTTTGATGAAGATGTTGCCCTTGGAAAAGCAAGGGAGTTTCCTTCGCCTCCTCCTAAGAAAAAAGATGATGATATGGACCTACTAGAAGGTCTTTTTGTGCCAAAAACAAAGGATATTGTTGATGATCCCGTGGAGCCTATGGACCCCTTGGATTCTCCTCCAAGTGATCCTCCTGCCAGGAAGAGACCATTGTGACTCCGTGATACATTACAGGGTGTTGAGAAATATGTTCTTGCCATGCCAGTAGCCAGGATACATTGTAGCTATGAGCTCCATCTTACAGGTTGAACCTCCTACTTTTGAAGAAGCAGTGAAAGAGCAAGTTTGGAAAGATGCCATTGCCAAAGAGTATGAATTGATTATCATGAATGATGTATGGGATGTTGTTCTAAGACTTAATGGAAACTTTGTCATAACTTCTAAGTGGTTATATAAAATCAAGCATGGAGATGACAAAAGCATTGGGAAGTATAAAGCTAGGTTCGTGACTCGAGGTTTCTCCCAGAAAGAGGGAGAAGAATATCATGACATTTTTGCACGAGTTGCCTGATACACTACTATTTGATCAATTGTTGCCCTTGCTAATAGTCAAGGATGGACCCATCACCAAATGCATGTGAAGACTGCGTTTCTTCATAGCATACTGCAAGAAGAAGTATATGTTGTGCAGCCTCAGGGATTTGAAGTGAAAGACGCAAAGACTCATGCTTGCAAGTTGAAGAAAGCACTATATGGTTTGAAGCAAGCGCCCAGAGCCTAGTATGCCTGCATTGACAGTTACTTGTTGAAGCTTAGATTCACAAAAAGAAATGTTGACCCAAATCTCTACTTCAAAGTGGTCCAAGGTATGCCTTTGATTTTAGTTTTCTATGTTGACAATTTATTCTTGACAGGTAGTGAGCCTTTGATGCTCGAGTGTAAGAGGGAGCTAGCCTCTAAGGTTGAGATGAAGGATCTTGGCTTGATGCATTACTTCTTGGGATTAAAAGTGCAGAAAAGACTGGGTGAGATTTTCCTTTCTCAAGGAAAATATGTCGTGAAGTTCTTGGAAAGATTTGGAATGGTAGAATGCACGTCCCTAACCACACCAATGGAGATGAACTTCAAGAAGTTATGCAGAGATGTTGTTGGACCTGACTTGGAAAATCCCTCTGAGTTACAATAGTTGATTGGGCATTAATGTTCCTTATGAACACTCGTCTGGGCATATGTTTTGCAATGAACACTTTGAGTCAATTTATGACTGAGCCCCTTCATTCACACTAGGTTGTTTCCAAGCACATGCTGAGATACTTGCATGGGACGATCAATCTTGGTTTGAGATATACTATCAGAGATGTGAGACTACATGGATACAATTATGTTGATTAGGTCATAAATGTTATTGAAACGGAGAGCACATCAAGGTGTTTCTTTAGCTTGGGGTCTGCCATGATATCTTGGATGAGCAGGAAACAAAAGTTTGTAGGTTTAATCATGGCTGAGGCAGAATACACTGCTACTAGCATGGCTAGCTGCGAGGCAGTTTGGTTGAGGAAGCTCTTTGGAAAGTTGTTTGATCACGTCTTGGATACAACCATGATAGCTAAGAATCCCATATTTCATGATGAGTCCAAGCACATTGAGATCAATCAGGTATCACTAGATTTGAGATATGGTACAAAGAGGAGCAGTGAGACTCAATCACATTTCGACTGATGAGCAGATAACGAATATACTCACCAATGCTTTGTCGAAAGGGAAGTTCTTGGTCTTCAGACAGTAGCTTGGACTGATGGATGTGACCCTCCTGAGTAAGGGTCTTGGCTGATCGAGAACACTGAGCATGCTCTTCTCCATGTTGAGCTCCTAGGGTGAGGAATGGAGCAGTAAAGGCTCTTGGGGTTGAGGGAACTTTGCACAATAGGATAGGGTGTGATCCTTACCCTTGTGGTATGTCGATCTCACCTATTGTCATTTTGACAGAGCATACCCCAGTTGGCATCCTACCCACAAGCTAGTCTTGTTGGGATTAGTCCTCCCCATCTAGCCAATGAGTTGAGGTGACTTGAGATAGGGTGTGATCCTTACCCAACCAGGTAAGTCGATCTCACTCAAGTCTGGGAACACAGGTGTTCTACCACTTGACTCTTGAGGGTCTAGATGGAGGATCAACAAACAATAGGACAGAGTGTGATCCTTAACTTGATCTCGCCTATTGTCATTAGATGATAGGACAGAGTGTGATCCTTAAGTCAATCTCGCCTATTGTCGCAGGTCAATAGGATAAAGTGTGACCCTTTCCGTTGCAGTAAGTAGACTTGACCTATTGATAGAGGGTGGTACCTTAAGCTCCCCAATGATGTCAAACTCTTCTTCTCTTAGATTCGAGTGTTCAAAAGATGAGAAAAGATCATTATTAGTAAAATATATCTAAATAAACAATAATGATAATAATAGTTAATTAAGTAATAATTATTTACTAAATAGGCATGTCTATAGGGACATGATCGTTCATGAATGTTGCAGTTTCCTACGTATATAAGCTAGCCCTCATTTGTAACATTATCTCATATCTTTTGTATTTTCTTATATAGATATTTTTTGCCCTATCATGGATATTTATATATTTCAGATCTTTTGAGTATTTTGTTGCGTTTATGAACTTTGTTCATAACATTGGTAGCAGAGTTGTTCAATCCTCTAATCGACCAACCGTTGCACAAAACCATTTTGATCTAGCCCTTGGCCATCAACCCTTCATCAACCTTGTCGTGTAATTGAGGCGTTTTGCTATACATAGTTTGGAGTTTCTCCATTTTGCATATCGTCATTCAAACTTTTGGCGATTGAAAAAAAGGGAAAAAAAAAGGAGTTAAAAAAAGTATATATATAGAATATATATTAAAAAAAGAATAAAAAAAATATAAAGAAATGGTCAAAAGAGAAAGAAGATTAAAAAAAGAGAGAGATAATTAGAAAAAATAAATAAATTAAAAATAAGAATAAAAAACAAAAATTAAGAATTATATTTGATTATTATTAAAAATAAACGAAACAAATAACACAAAAAAGGAGGAAACAAAAGCCTAGTCACCAGGACTGCAGCCATAGTGCAGCTACACCTATGCAACACCGTTATCGTACGCCATTCCTTTTTTGACCAGCACAACCCGACATCACGACACTCCTTTCTTCTACAACCACCAACCCCTGCTCATCTGCCAAGTTGCGAGATTGGTTTCCGCCTCCAACCACACTGCACGACATACCATTCTAACAATTCAACGAAGTCTTCAACCACATTGAACAACCCGCCAGAACTTTTGGAAGTCACTGCTAGTTAGACAATACACCGGCTTTGCACATTGTTGTTGTCGAGACCCAATCGTCGTCCAACAGAAAGTTGTCTTCCGCCATCGACCAACACTCGGTTCGCTCTTCTGCCACAACATTTTTGTGCCACTACCTGAACTCTAGCAATTCACAACCGCTATTGTACTTCTTGTCGTTGAGCAAACACACCCATGCTACACCACCACAGCGAAATCTATCACAGTCAGATCTACCTAGATATTAATTATCCAATCTTACAATTGTCAAATCCTCTCGTACTTGTTCATAGATTCGGTGCATGACTCTTAAAAGTGTCTCTTAATAATACTCATTGATTCATATTTAATTAAATGGTTGTTGTTTAGAAAATTAGGAGTGCTAAGTCAATCAAGGGAACAATAATGTAATAAGTATTAAAGTTACCAAGTCATTAATAATAAAGGTATACTTTATTAAAATACATTAAAAGGAAAATTAATGTATTTTAAAGGAAAAAGTTGTATACATATTTGAGTTTTCGAGAAGGCAAAATTATAAGAGAAAATTATAAGCTGGACACTTGCACAAAAATCTTAAAATTGAATAAGGTAAATTCCATGTCAAAAACATAGAAAGAAATTTGTAAGGGAATCAATACTAAGGTTTGAAGAAATAATAGAGTTTTGAAGGTTTATAAAAAAATAATAATATATTTTATTATAAAGATTAGAAAGGATTATCTTTAAAACCCTAAGCTCGCTGTGATAAAACAAAATGGTGCCAATTGCTTACGAAAAAGGAATGGGTTATAATTCTACATTTTGGACCAGATGTCTGTCTTGTAAAATAGAATTTGAGCATCTGTCGGTATTTAAAAATCGCATAATCGTTTGTCCAGTATCTCAGAAATTGTTTACTTTGGAAGAATATCAAGGTAATACACATACACAAGTTAAAAGATTAAAAGAACTCCTAGAACTTCAGAAATTAAAAAAAAAAAAAGGCATCAGAAAAGAAATATAAAGATCTCGAAGATCAGTGTTACAAAGCATCAATGGAAAATAACAGAGAAATTTTGCGCCTAAGGGGCCATAGTCAAAAATTACTTAGAAATGTCAAGAAGGCCAAGGCTACAAAGAAAAAATTAGAACAATAAAAGGTATGTCTCGAGAAAAAATTCAACGAGAATCTATCAGAGAATGAAGAAGAAATTTTCTCGTAAAAGACTTGAATCAAAGGTTATTAGAACAAATCATAAGTTTAAAAGATGAGGATACTAAGAATAAAGTCAATAATCCAGAAAGCAAAGAACTTTCATGTCTAAGGAATCATAATCAAAACCTTCTTACGCAAATAAAGAAGCTTAAAAGTGACAAAAAGTCACTAAAAGACAAGCTAGAACAACTTAGTCAAGAAGAAGTATTGAAATCTCCAGTCATAACAGTCCAAGTAGAAGATAAGGAACGAATATTGATCCAGTCAATATCACAAGACAAGAAAATGATAAACCAACTAAAGTAAAAACATATTCAGATGTTGCAATTCAGACGATGAAAATTCCAAGTGAAGATTTTGTAACCAACTCAACTTCATCATTACCTGAAGTAAATCGTGCAATTTCCACATGCATGATAAGGGAAGGTCAGATCACAAGAACTCCATATCAACACCCAATCCATAAAATCAAGTCTCAACTAGTCTGTAGATCTATATCATTCAGACCAGAAACAAATGACTTATGTTCTAAAGAATGCCAATGTCACCAGAATTTAGTCTTGAGATAAAAAGCCATCTCAAGTTTCCAGTAACCACAAAATTCCACAAAAGATTGATTTAGGATAGGCAGATCCCTTCTCAGTTCAATTGTTTTTTTATCACTCAAATGATTTTATTATCTAGTATCAACGAAGATGACAAATCAATGAATCCCAAAAGATATGAATAGACTACAAGATAGAAAACCAGACAACACACCTTCTTAACCATAAGCTTCAAGGACAAAGCTTTCTAAAGAGGAAGGCAATGTTATGAATAAAATATATATAAATAATATAAATAAACAATAATGATAATAATAGTTAATTAAACAATAATTATTTGCTGAAGAGTGCGTCTCTAGGGACATGATCATTCATGAAGGAGCACTTGCCTAGGTATATAAGTGGGCCCTCATTTGTAACATCATCTCATATCTTCTGTATTTTCCTATATAAATATATTTGTCCTATCATGGATATTTATATATTTCAGATCTTCTGAGTATTTTCTTGTGTTTATGAACTCTGTTCATAATAGATATGAGTAGAGATGAGTCGAGATGAGCAAAGACGGCATTTGACTTGACGATGACAAGTCATTTGAGATGAGACATATGATCCAGACACAAATTTCTCCCTAACTAAGAGGGAGTGTTAATTTGGCAACTCAGGGACAACTTCCCTCCTTTGGATAGCCTTCCTCATTCAGAAAAGACCCTCTTTGCCCATTGAAGAATTTAATTTGGTTAAGGAAAAATATATTTTTAATGTGAAAACTCACAAGTGCACAAAAGTACAGGTCAGCCTAAAGGACAAATTGGGTCTCCAAAGAAACATATAAATACAAGTCAAGTCAACCTCATTTGGACATCATCACACAACACATCTTCTCTCTCCTTCCTGGATTGGTTCGAAGCCGTGGAGCCAAGTTCACACATGTGAAAGGGATAGAGGAAATTCTAATTTTCTGCAATGACTTATTTCTAGAGAGTTTGTCTAGCAGTTGACCAAGTTTGACTTGGAGTTTTGACCTCTTTTCACTTCCAAAATTTCGATTTCTTGAGGCTAAATGTTTCTATGGAGGAGCCGAATTTTTCTGGGCACTTTTGACCTTTGATTGACCTGATTGGGAGGCTATTTGACCATTGACTTATGACTAGTTAGGACATCATTTTTTGTGTTGATTGTTGTTGAATTTAACCAGATTTGACTCGGAACAAATTTGACTATTGGCTCATCATTTGGATATTGGTTGGTTGATTTTGTTGGATAGTCAAAGGATTGTCTTTGACTCTTGATTGATTAATTAGAACATTGTACTCTCTCTTCTGAACATTTTATGACAATCTAACAAGAAGAAGAATTTGAAAGGGTTTTCCCCCTTGTGGGCTTTTTCCCTGGCCATTGACCAAATTTTGTGTTTCTTGGTATTGCTCTTGATTTCCTTTTGTTGTACATTGCATTCATTGTTCTGTCTACAATTGCTATTTGTTATTAGAAGATTAAATTGATTGCTAATTGAAGAAAAGAATTGGGCTAAAGTGATTGTAACACCTTAGAATAGTGGAAAATTAACACTTCTCTTCCTGCTCTATGCCCCTTGAATTTCTCTGGAAATCTCCCCCAATAATTCTTGCCCGATCTTCTTTAGTCAACTAAAGCCTCTCACCCTCCTCTTAAGAAAATCGCTCTCTCAATGTGCATAATGGTGTCTTCACCTCTCAATTAGATTCAATTTATCATTTCATTAAGAAAATAATCCCTAACCCTAATCTCAATGGCTAGGATTAGATCCTAAGCCTCTCTTGAGATCAATGGTTGAGACTAAATCTAAGTCACTTAAATAATTTTATTATTTATCCTTAGAACTTTTGCTTAATAGTCCACAATAATTAATTACTCTAATTATTGTACTTACTCCACAAAGCAAGCATCTAAAGAGGAAATGTAACTTCTTCTACATGTTAAGACACCAAGCCAGTGTAGAAGACCTTTTGAAGCCATAAAACATCAACAAAATCAAAATAAAAAACAATAGATAAAAGAAACCTAATAGAAGTTAACCTGACAACAAGAGAACAAATCTCACCAAAGTCAATTCCCTTTCCCTGGGAATAACCTTTTGCTACTAACCGATGTTTGTATTTCTCCATTTTTCCTTTTGCATTCAACTACTTAAATAACCATTTGTCGCCACTGGGATTTCTTCTAGTTGACAATTCCACTAGATCCCAACTCTCATTTTTGTCTAATGTTGCCATTTCTTCAATCATGGCCTCTTTTCAAAGTTTTCCATCCTTTGAATCGACTTCCTCCTAATAGTTCTAAGATCATTATCAGTCATAAATAACGCAGGGTTTGAACGGAAATCAGGCAGAGTATACCTTTTTGGTTGTCTTCTTCCCTGAACAGATATTCCCAGCACCTAGGTATGTGGTCCTCCTTTTGATTCTTGTTCTTTTGTACACTCTAGTTCAACATCCTTCAATTCAAACTTTATCTTTTCTGGTTTTGTTCCCCTTGTTAGGACTTCCAATTTGACAACATTTTTTATTTCTCTGAATACCCAATCTCTACTATACACAACCTTTTAGTTTTGGGGTTGCAAAGCATATAAGCAATAAAGAAAACTTTTCAACTTTGTTATCTAGCTTACACGTATTCTCCTTTGGAACGTGTATGTAAGCATCACAGATAAATACTTATAGATGTCTAAGAGAGGGTTTCTTAATAGTCCATACCTCATGTGGAGTCTTGTCATCTAATGTTGATGAGGGTTATCTATTTACCAGGTAACTTGTAGTGTCCACTGCCTTTGCCTAGACTTCTTGTCCTAATCCAATATCATTGAGCATGCTCTTTGCTTTCTCCATCAACATCTTGTTCAAGCTTTCTACAACTCCATTCTGCTAAGGTGTGTATGGAGTAGTTTTTTGCCTTGATATACCACATGTCCTACAAAATTCTTTGAATTCATTCTCGCAAAATTCTCCACCATCATTTGTCCTCAACACCTTAATTTTCTTCTCTATATAATTTCCACAAGAACCTTAAACTCTTTAAACTTGTCAAAGACTTCAAGTATCTTATTGAGGAAATAAATCCATGTATTCTCCAAGAAATCATCTATAAATGAAACAACACACAAATTTATCTAATGATGGAACAGACAAGTCCAAATACATCACTATGCACCAATTGTATTATTCCCTCTGACATCGTAGAAACAGTGGAGAATCTTAGCCGATTCAACTTCCCATATAAAAAATGTTCACAAAAATCAAAATCCAAAGAGTAATTAGACACACCTTCTACCATAACAATAGTGTGTAGTACTCGAAGGCCCTTCTCTTTGATATGTCCCAATCTTTGATGCCATAGCCTAGTCTTTTATCCAGAGGTTGTGGGATCTTTTCCTTCTTTTGCTCCACTCTTAGGAACAATAGAGCCTTTTCACTGTCACTAATAGTGCTTCCCAAAAACTTATATAGAATTCCAATACAAACTCCCCTCAACATTACCATTGCTCGTAGAACCATTTTGTAGGTATCCTTTTCAAACATTACTTTTACACCTGCATAGCTCTTCTTGCACAGAAATCAAATTTCTAGCCAATCCTAAGATGTGCACAACAACAGGGATTGTTCTAATCCTTCCACCCATGAGCTTCAACTTGAATTTTCCTTGTCTTATGATTCTCACTGTTAAGTCATCTCTTAAGAAAACATCATCACCATCATATATTTCATACTCGCAAAACCACTCCATGTGAGGAGTAATATGAAAATATGTGCCTGAGTTAACCAACGATGCCCGATGATTTGCATGTGTAGTTGAAAAAGCCAAGTACACATCCCCTCCTTCATTTGAGGAGGTTTTTGCTTCTATGAAAGTAGCATCATTAGATCCCTTCATTTTCCTAACAAATTTTGATTTATAGTCTTTCTTGTAATTCTCTTCTTTTCCACATTTCCATCATACCTTTACGAATTTCCCTTCAGATTTAGGTCTTCCTCTAGATTTAGATTCCCCCCTGGAGGACTTATTTTTATTTGTATTCCAAGAGCCTCTTCTTATAGACAAGGCATCTGTGCTCTGACTTTCCAATTTTTCTGTCTCATTTTCACTAATAATAAAGATGAGAAAATATCATCAAAACTTAAAGTAGTTGAAATACTACCTCTAGCAGAATCCAAACTATCCCACAAGTTCGATAAAGAACACAACAAACAGACACACTTTCCTTCGTCTGAAATCTTAATATCAAGAGATAATAGTTGACTTACCACAATATTAAAGGCATTTGGATGCTCTTTCATTGAGCCTCCATCCTTCATCCCCAGGTTATATGAACAATTTGTTCATCAGGGACTTACACTGATACAATGTCCCTAACTTGTTCCACAATGCCTTCGTTGTTGCTTCTCCTGAAACATTCAATAATATTAAATCTGAGAGACAATCATATCGTGGTATTTGCCTTTCAATCCAACTTCGTTGAGTTTTTTGTCGACATTCCTATTGGTGCAGTACCTGAATCCACATCAATCTATTGATCTTTGTCCACTAAAAAATCTTTCATTTTGAGCTTCTATAGCTCAAAACTTTGCCTATCAAATTTATCCATCTTTGTCTTTGAACTACTGGCCAATTCCTTTCACTACAAGAATTATTTTACAAATCTCCCATTGTAATAGGATCTACCATAGCCCTGAACGAAACCCCTTAGCCACAAAGCATCCCCTTGAATCCAAAGTTATTCTAATACCAAATGTCAGTTTTAACTCTATAGAATTAATTATTGCAAACAAATTCTTAATAAAACAAAAAAGATGCAACAAAAAACACACGCATTCAACATAGAGATTTTTCCTTGGGAACCCAAACCCAAAAACTATAAATATTTTTCGATATATACTTCTTTATGATATTACAATACAATATTTATATCCTCGGCATCCATAAATTGTCAATCTGTTTATTCTAGATTAGAATACAATCGTAGTTCCTTAACTGAAACTAGAAAACTATGGGCTAAACCGTCATGTGCCACAAAACCGCTAAAGGAAAAAGCCGTGTCAAATATCGCCAAAAACAGGCGAAAAAACCACCCAGTTTTTTTCAAGGGTGCTGGCCATGAACCCTTGCATAGGGGGGCTCTTCCCTGTTAGAGAATCTAGGGCAAAGTAGTGGTGTGGTGATTCTCCGAGACTTGATAACAATGTGGGAAGTCTTTTTACTTTTTCTTAGTTAGCTTATACTTCTTCTTGTTCTTATTAGTGCATATGCGTGTGCTTCATCAAATTGCTACCAAAACAAAATAACAAGAACAAAAATTCGGCTCTCTACTAGGGACAAACCCTCTCCACTCTTGAGAGGGAAACCCTTTGTAAGTTTTCTCTTATTGAAGCTTCTTATTTGAACAACTGCCAAACCCTAGACCCTTGACTACAATATCCTCCAAGCATGAGTTAAATCCTTCATTTTTCTGCACTATCACTTCCGGCACATCTTCTAGCGCTTTGTCTTCTAGGATAGGAAACCCTAGAATATTAGGGCTCCTCTACTTCGCTATAAAGAGGACCTTCTTTGCTGAACTTGGGATACCTTGTATGCTTAACTACACATCTGAATTAGGCCTCTTATGCTGCTACCCTAAACTGTTGTCAAGTCATTCTTGCACCTCGCACGTGTTATTGTTTCTAGCCCTAGAAACAGTCCTATTCTACCTTGTTTTTGTACTTCTTCCTTCGTTTATGAGGTTGCCTTCAACAATGTAGTATGAGGCCTTTGTAGGCCTAATTACTAGCCCAAAATATAAAGTATATACTACTACAACCTTGATGTTTATCTAGCCACAGACCTGTCCCCTCTCACTTCGCACGAGTGATTGTAGCTGCCCCTTATCTTCGCTGCTTCTCCTTGTTTCTTCACTGCCCTAACAAACTTCTTATTTCGGCTTTCTTCCACCCTTACTCGGTTGTCCTTCTCCCTGCTTGTCACCTCCTTGATTGCGTATCTCAAAGCTTGATGTGTGTGTCCAAATGAGGGGTGGACAACGTCTATTTATAGAGGTTGTCCCTCCTCCTTTAAGCTGATTGACAGTCTCTTAGGCCGACTTGTAGTTGCATTATATTTCAACATTTATTTATCATTTTTGTTGCTTGTAGACTTCGTTGTTGCTAGGAGAGGGTTTGACTTGCCTTGGAGGTATTCCCATGACCTTGTATGACATCATACATGATGTAACATGCCCTCAAAGGGTCTCATCATAATTACATTTTGACTTTGACTCCCTAGAAGCACTTCAAAATGTGCTTGACCTAATTTCAATGAGCAAAAAACTCATTGACAAATAATATCAAAATAAATTCTCTTTTCTTGAATAAGTACAAATATCAAAATTACATATATGAAGATCGAACCTAGTTACATCTTCTCCAACGCTCCCTCTTAACAATGGAGGTATTCATACAACATTACAAGGTGTTTGGGAATTTTCAATCTTGAAGAATTCACATAATAGAAACCGGATTAGCAATCCATCTGTTATAACATCATATCCATCAGCATTGTCATAGTGCAAGGCCTTGCCTAGCAACTCCATCTCTTCATGAGCCACAGTGCTAGCGAGACCAATGATTTATAGACACCTTCATCATTGTCTCTCAAGGTACATACCCACCCGGGTGTTCTTGAGTATGACCTTCTAGGAATATTCTTATCTTGGGTTTCCAACCCTCAAAGAATATCGGTCCTCTTTCCTACTCTTGTCTTGGATGCCCTACACATCCTCAAAGAGTAGCGGATGCCAGATGATTACCTAATCCTCTCATTCTTTCTTCCCAAGTGAAGACAAGAATGTTGTGTCTATCTTTTGTCGACATTTCCACTCATGGCCTTCATCTAGACTTACGATTGTTAGTCTTGCATGACCCATGACATGAAAAACACAATAGTCACTCCTTTGTAATCAGGCGTGATTCAAAACTCCCTCTTGATCAGGGACTTGTCAGAGCTCCCTCTTAACTGGGGATTCCTTCCTTCATCAACAACTTCTTCTTCGTGGGTCCTTCGGCTGCATGATCTCCTTTCTTTCTTGATGTCATGAAGTCTTTGATCAAACTTCTTCTCAGTAGGTCACCAGCCATCCAACACTTTCCTTCTTGGTTAGTCATGTCATTACTTCGTGGAAAGTGACTATCAGGTTCTTCTAGTCATCTTGGCTACTCCTTTGTCATCTTGTCCATGCTTGGGAATGCTCTCCTCATGGATGCTCCATCATACTTGCTAGGTTATATGCTTTGACTTGGTAGCCCATCATGACTTCATCCTGATATTGCTTCAACATTGTTTTTCCTTTTGTTCGATGACCTCTTCATCATGACATCTTCATAGAGTAGAATCAGTTATCTGCACCTTTTATATCTTCAAGGTCTTCATAGGAGTCAAGGGCCCTTTCTCCCTTCATCAGAGTTATTATGCTTTCTTTCGAGAGATATCTTTCAAGGCATTTTGTCAGATAATGATCCTCGGTGATCATGATGTTCTTTCACATGCTTGATCTCTTTCTTTATTTGCTTCTTCTCAGATAGATTGGTCAACCACCTAATGCTTCTTGTGGAAGCATTCCTTCATCCCTTGCTTTCTGGACTCGTCAACATTTCTTCTTGCTTCTTAGTCAGCAATCTTATGCTCCTTATGTGAGCATGTTCTTTTGTTGACCTTCATTCCATCACGGTACATGCCTTCAAGCATGTTCTTGGTGAAAGAGATCCTTCCATGCTTGATCATGTTATAGAACTATACCCATGACTCAATAATATACAAATGATGACATGACTTAAAATTTGATGCATACATACCTCATCTTGATCCTCCTTGATCATTCTTTGGTGTAGCCCTTCTTGCTTCATCTTAGCCTGCTTGCATATCATCCCTTTTCTTGAATCCCATGAGAGTGGAATTCCAAATGAGACATTTGCCTTGGTTCACGAACCTTCTCTAGAAGATTCCATCATAGGATTTTAAAGATCCTCGCCTTGCAAATGTTTCCTACCTTTGATGATTTAGGTCTTCTAAGATTCTTGTCATGATCAAATTTTCTTCCATCACATATGAGGTCCTATTTTAGGTATGCTCTTTCTACATGAATATCTTTGAGCTATATTTGCCATGCTCCTATATTCTAGAAGATATTTCTACTTATGCATTTTTGTTCTTCTCATAAATCTACATGAGTGTTTGGAACTCCATGTACATCATGCTGCTACATTCTAGAGGGTAATTCTAGCCAGCAATTTAATTTATTCCTATATGCTCCTATTCTACTCAAAACTGTGAAAGAAGTCTAGAAGGAAAGAGGTTGACCTAGTCATAGCAGAGATCCGGAGGATCTTACTTCTTTTGCTTCTTTCCTTCCTCTTCCACCTCTTGAGTTATATGAGCTTCCTCTTTCTTTCTCTTGTTGTTGTTGTCTTTCTTAAGCTTGGGACAATTCCTTTTGTAGTGTCCATTTTCTTGGCATCCAAAACATTGGATCTTGGACATGTCTTTGTTGTTTGTTCTTCGTGGACCAAACTTGCCAAATTTACCCTTTCTTTTGGCCATGGTAGCAAATGCTTGCTCCTTTGATCCGACATCTTCTTTTGCCTTAAGTCTAATCTCCCTTGTTCTGCATAGAGACCACGTATCACTGAGAGTGGTTGCTTCCTTCTTGGCATAAATGCTTGATGTGAAGTTTCCCCATTCCTCAGGTAGAGCATTGAGTACAACAGTTGTCATCTCTCTGTTAGACATGACTTCCCCAAGCTCTTGAAGTTGATCTCTCATCTCAAATATTTTCATGAAGTAGGGAGCTATCCCTTCCTTTGTTATCTTCATCTTGTATTATTCATTCCTCAGAGATAATACTTCTCTAGTGGTGGATACCGCGAATAGCTCTACTAGCTTATCATAAATTTCTTTTGATGTCTCAAACTTGGAGACAGAGGGAATGAGAGAGTCCTTGATTGATTCCATCAAAATCCTTTGAGCTCTTGTCTCATCCTTATTGTACTTGGCTAAGGTTTGAGTCTGTTCCTTGGCAGGGGCAGTGATGTTCCCCTTGACATATTCTAGGAGCTCATTCTCCTTGAGAAGTAAATCAGTCCTCTTCTTCCATGCAAGAAAGTCATTGGTGCCTACCAATTTATTGCCTTCCTTGCAAAAAGACATTGATGTATATTCAAAAGGGGACATGTACTTGACAGATTTTGTGATTTGATGGATTTGCTTCCTCCCTAAGAGCTTGATGGCCTGTCTTCCCTGGATCTTGATGTCCTTCAAGTTGTCTCCTCCAAGTGGAGTTTCTTGGTGATGGTGTGTGCTTGAGGTCTTGTAGCTTGATGTAGACCTATTTCTTCTTTTATATAACGTTCTCCTTCTAGCTTTATAGCCCTCCTTGACTGATGGATTGTAGACCCTTCTTGTCCTTGAAGTGGTTGAGACTTCTAAACTTGATGCTTCAACTTTGTAGATGCTTGAGTGTTCTTGAGTTGCCCTTTCCTTGATGTGTCACCTACCCTCTGATACCATGTTAGAGAATCTAAGTCAAAGTAGTCTTGTGGTGATTCTGTGAGACTTGATAACAATTTGTGAAGTCTTTTTACATTTTCTTCGTTAGCTTATACTTCTTCTTGTTCTTATTAGTGCATAGGTGTGCGCTTCATCAAACTGCTACCAACACAAAATAACAAGAACACAAATTTGGCTCTCTACCAGGGACAAACCCTCTCCACTCTTGAGAGGGAAACCCTTTGTAAGTTATCTCTTATTGAAGCTTCTTATTTGAACAACTGCCAAACCCTAGACCCTTGACTAGAATATCCTCCAAGCATGAGTCAAATCCTTCCTTTTTCTGCACTGTCACTTCTGGCACATCTTCCGGCACTTCGTCTTCCAGCACTTTGTCTTCTAGGATAGGAAACCCTAGAATATTAGGGCTCCTTTAGTTCGCTACAGAGAGGACCTTCTTTGCTAACCTTGGGATACCTTGTATGCCTAACTGCGCATCCGAATTAGGCCTCTTATGTTGTTGCCCTAAATTGTTGTCAAGTCCTTCTTGCACCTCGCACGTGTTACTGTTTCTAGCCCTAGAAATAGTCCTATTCTACCTTGTTTTTGTCTCTTCTTCCTTCGTTTATGAGGTTTCCTTCAACACTGTAGTATGAGGCCTTTGTAGGCCCAATTACTAGCCCAAATTATAAAGTATATACTACTGCAACCTTGCTGCTGATCTGGCCGCAGACATGTCACTTCTCTCTTCGCACGAGTGGATGTAGTTGCCCCTTATCTTCGCTGCTTCTCCTTGTTTCTTTGTTGCCCTAACAGACTTCTTATTTCGGCTTTCTTCCACCCTTACTCGGTTGTCCTTCTCCCTTCTTGTCACCTCCTTGATTGCGGATTTCAGAGCTTGATGTGTGTGTCCAAATGAGGAGTGGACAGCCTCTATTTATAGAGGTTTGTCCCTCCTCTTTTAAGCTGACTTAACAGTCTCTTAGGCTAACTTGTAGTTGCATTATATTTCAAAATTTATTCATCGTTTTTGTTGCTTGTAGACTTCGCTGCTGCTAAGAGAGGATTTGACTTGCCTTGGAGGTATTCCCATGACTTCGTATGACATCATACATGATGTAACATGCCCTCAAAGGGTCTCATCATAATTACATTTTGACTTTGACTCCCTAGAAGCACTTCAAAATGTGCTTGACCTATTTTCAATGAGCAAGAAACTCATTGACAAATAATATCAAAATAAATTCTCTTTTATTGAATAAGTACAAATATCAAAATTACATATATGAAGAACGAACCTAATTACATCTTCTCCAACATTCCCACCCTGTGAACCCCCCCCTACACCCTGTGACACCCCCAAACAAAGGGCACTTCCAACCCCACTATGACTTCCCCACTACGCTTGGTGGAATGTATAATGCATGAGAGTAGTCATGAAAAGAATATAACACATATCCAACAATCATGGGAACCATTTGTCATAAGAATATGTGCTTGTGAACACCTTCC